>JACDJE010000167.1:4598191-4683572 GCA_016647715.1 Pavo muticus | reverse complement strand
AAAAAAAAAACAGAATTATTTATAAAGGTTTTTTTTATAATGAGAGAAACAAACCAAATTAAAGTTGTGAACACAGACTTCCTCAAAGCTTAGGTCAGCTGTGAAATTCAAATTTTGGCATGCATGTTGTACCTTTCACTGTCACAAATGACATTAAAAAAATTTCCTTGTAAATACTGAAATACATGAAAATATGAATATCATATGGATAAATTTTGTCTTAAATTTTAACATATCACCTTTCAGACAACAAACATATTTATCATCATTTTTTGTTGAAATTCAGCTACTTTTGAAGAGAAGAGATTTAAAGCTTTGGGGAAAATTCTTACAAGATTTGACACTTCTTTCTACATTCTTGTAATTAATGATATCATCTGTTAAAATGTATGTTTTCATATGCATTTTCCTAACATTATAGGCTACAGATTCTTACAACTTTTGCACATAATTTATCAGACAGCACAGCTAGGCTTACCTCTTCCCGATCCTTTGAAACAACTGGGTTCAAATGTAGCACCCAGCAGAGCACTGTGACAAACGAGACAGCTTTCAGCTGGTGAGAAACTTGCCTGAGAGAGAGATGCAGATCTCTTTCTTCTCCTTACATTATTCTGAGTTTTGGGTTTTTTTTAATGTTTCAGCTCCAGCTTCATGCTATTTCAAAGTTCAAAATATTACAGGAGGCTCAAACTTTTCCATTTGAAATATATGGTGCTGGTAAGGTGACCACATTTCTTGAATCAAATTAAGTGACAACCACCTGAACAAAGTTTTATTTTTTGGGAGGTGCTTTAGGAAAGCACAAATTCCTGTAAGACACCTAATTAATTCATTACAAGCTACATTTGAAAAAATAATTTATGTAGTAGTAACACATACTATAATAAACATGGTACATATGCTATATATCATTTATGAAGCCATTTACAATAAAATTATTTTTCATGTTAAGCTCAGACATGATGGTTAACTATATGCCAAATCTCTCACCCATGTTTACACTAGGAAAAAATACTGTTTTTCCTGATGCAGTTAGAAAAACTTGGACAGAAGGAATATTAAATCCTTTAAGTAACTGCTAAAAGTATGATTGAAAATGGATTTTAGCCTACAATCTATGTAAAATGTACAATCCACTAGAGGCTATGCAGCTTGTAGATGTTCTATCTTTAATTCATCTGTACAAAATTTCATACAAGCATTTCCAATCTAGTTTTTATCAGGTTTTCAACTAGCAATCCTCATGGCTTTCTATAAAGTCCCTTTTTTAAGAGTAAGGAGTTCAATCTGACACTAGTAATTAGGTTTGTGCAAAACAAAACAGGAAATCACATTTTAAAACTGCTGTTTACCACTGAGTGACAACAGTCCCCATTTTTTCTGTCTTGGTGTGCTTTTAGATAAACTTTCATTTATAACCCACTAATAACATCCATTCATTGTTATAGTTGCAGCTTCCTTCAACAAATTCATTATGACATAAATACAAGACCCGATATGTCTGATTTTTCAGTCGGCTTTCAGAAAATACGTATATATAACTTCCAAAGAAAAGAAAATATTTCAAGATTTTCAAACTATATTTCATTTTTTTCAAACTATAGTACAAAGATAAACATCCTGTCATCCTCACTATTGCTGCATATTTTATTTTAAAAAAAATGAAGTACATCCTCTAATATTAAAATTCTTATGAAGATGTGAAAAAAATTATAGAAATCTTTCACTAACAAACTTCAAGTTCAGGTGGTGCTAAGTCATTTTTTTACTGTGGTATATTCTTTAACATAAGAGCTGAACAAATAACTAGAATCTAGGAAGCATTGTTGTTGTTGTTGTTGTTGTTGTTGTTTTTTCCCCAGAAGGTTTTAGATTCAGTAATATTTCTCTAAAGTGAAGATTAATACTATCAAGTACAAGTGATACATCACCACTGTACAAAAGATTTTATTGCAGTATGTTTTAAATATTTTATATAAATACATATAATGCTAACACAGATTCATTCTTGTCTTAATGGTAATCAAACATTCAGTTGACTATTATTATTGCATAGAAGTCAACATCTATTAGATTTGCTGATATTCCCATGGAGGCAGCAAGCCACAGAAAAGGATATGCAATCTTAACTTGATTTTAAATCATAGTCCCAAGAGAAACAAATTTATTTTGGTAATGTCAAAAGTTGTGAGGACTTTTGTTACTTTTTTTTTTTTCCAACCAAAGATCCATATATTTATTGATTACTCAGTCTTAAAAACAGCAGTTTTACTCTAACAGTCAGAAGATATCTTTTAAGAATTGTGGCTAACACGCTGCAAGATATTTGTAGTTTCAATGGCTCCTTCTCTGTCCTTTTTGATATTTTCCCAGACATTAGCAACAACATCAGTTTCAAGAAGATATTCATACTCTTTTATATGCAGGGCTAAAATTGCAAAGGTTATTTAAACAACTAAAAGCTACTTCTGCATGTACAATAGTAACTTTTATGCCAATTAACACCATCTTTACCACTCCAGGCCAACTTAAAGAGTCATTCATTTTGTCAATTGCAAAGTCTTTTCTTTCCTTGATGAAAAGTTTTTATCAGTGTCAGACTCATAATCCTCTTTCCAATCATTTCTAATATTATATTAGTATTGCTACTTGTTAGATTTACCCTTAGACAATTATCATTGTGTTTGTTCTGTGTTGTTTTGCGTTAGTCTGATAAAACCTATATATTGCGTGTCATGTAGCTATATATATCCCATGAAAACTACATGGAAGAGAATTCTCATTAGAAACCAAAAGGACAACTGCATAGAATTACTCCACTTTCAGCTATTGTGGAAATATATTTCAAATGTATAGTTTTGCATTTCATCAGTGGCTAAAGAAGATTCTACATTGAGTTTATAAAGAAATTTAAGATATTTCTCTTTAAAATACTTTTTATTGTTGTGAAGTAAATACCAGCTCATGATCCATTAATCAGAGTTTCTTGGGTGAATGAGAAATTCATTTTTAGACACTCCAACTCCACCTGGCCCAGCTGTCTTCAGGTAGAAGTTAGTATCAGAGGAACTGAGACCTCAGACTTGATGAAAGTGCTTTCCATCACAGATTTGCCCTAAAACTCTCAACTAGGTTCTCTCCAGGATGAAAGGAAGTTCCTTTCATTTGTTCATTTCTTTGTTTGTTTTCTATCTCTACAGCATTGTTATTAGTCTCAGACCTCGAAAAGGCACAAAGGCACAGCACGACCTGCCAATGCTGGAATTTTGCCCGTGTAAGCAAACAAGCATTCAGGAAAATTTCCAGAGAAATTTGTTAAGATCTGTGTCTTGTCATTGTCATGGTAATAACTGGGCCCAGAGCCCAGTAACAAATGGTTAATTGGTATTCTGATAAGAATAGATTTCACATATGTTTTTGCACTGAATGCTTTTTCCTTACAATGTTTACTACTACAAAGAGAAGAACTTGGATGACATTACTCAAAATTGGCACAAAACATATTAGGATTGGTCAAGCTTTTGCTTTTCTTTTTGAATGTTTAGGCCAGTTATTTTAGAAGACTGTTTCCTACTGAATTCCTTACTTTTATTGTAGAGTAAGAATAAATGACAGTCATGTAAAACATAAGAGGAAAAGTCACCTAGAAACTGGTTGATGGCAGCTAGCTGGAAGACTCCAGTATAGAAATTTCAGGACTTAGGCATATAATACCAGAGTATAGTAGTTTGTATTGCGTTTTTAATAAAAGAAGAAACATCGGGCATCATTATCCTGTTGTCATTTGTCACCTATTATCTGAAAACCAAGCTTTGAAGGAATCCCACTGCAAACTTTATGATTTTCCTGGTATAGTTGTCTGCTTTCTGTATGAGCATGGGAGAATAGAGGTGACAGTGCAAATTCTCAAAGTCATTCATTGATTGTGCCTCAGTGCCACTGAAATTATAAGGATGATATGCTCAGAAGAAACCTCTTTAACACAAAGTTGTCTTTCATAACCTTTCTACCTATGGGATTATCCTACAGCAGTGTGCTCATGGACCAATAAGTAGGAATTCTGTCTTCTTTTCTGCAGAGAGCAGAGGTGATACAATCCTGTCTGTCATCCTCTCCCATTCTCTCCCTAAATATTTTAGAAAAACTGTTGCTATAGTGCATTCAGAATATAGGCGCTCTGAATGCTACATAAAGATCAGATTTCTGGAAACCAAGCTGGTACTGAAACTGAACAGAAGCCTCATATCTTGTCAGATTTCTTTAACAAATACTTTGGTCACACAAAGACCATGATTTTTTAAGACATTCCTGTTTGTAAGCTCATTCAGATTTTTCAGAAGAAAGAAGGAACATAATAGTCAGAATTTCTCATCAGCTTTAAAACACAGACAATAACTGTCAGGAGGATTTCTTCACAAAATGGTATCTGAGCCAATACGAGCTGTAAACTACGGGATTTTATAGTTTACTAGTTTGATAGCACCTACATAAAGCAAAGTTAACCTTATTAAGTTTTTAGTATCATTTCACAATGAGTGCATCTTTTAGACCAAATTTAGATCAACAGCTTCTATGTTATGACTGTTGCTTGTGTACATTTGTGCATCTTCAAAAATGGTAGTTTAAGGAAAAAAATAGGCAGTATATCACCACCATTGTCTACCACTCATTTTTATTACTGGATTTCTTTTCTGAAAGTTCAACTTCAAAAATCTGCAGTAATTACACCAAGACATGAGAAAGTCCCGCACAGCAATACATTGAAGTCTAAAATCACACCTCCAGAATACTGATGAAGAGGAAAAATAAGAACAAGAAAACAAATATGCCAATATTACATACTGCTGCAGTCCCCTTGGTGGGCTATATGATACTACTTCATGAATAAAGATAGAGTAAACTACATTTGTAGCATAATAAGAAAAGGTAATTAGTGCCATCTATTCACCACAGTTAGAATTTGACTAGAACAATCTGATTACTTTTATCACATTTTAAACTTTGAGTAGGATTTTCAGCTCAGTAATCCAGTTAGTGGTGAAGTGTGGAGAATATAAGTCAGCTTCCCAATATGATTGATGAGTATGTGCTGTGCAGGATAGGAGCTGGAAAAAAAAAAACGAAAAAACAGAACTCATAATATAGACACTGCCTGCCTTCTTTAAAGCAAATCTCTTCTAAATCAGTTTGAATCCTTCAGCCAGTCTAAAGTATGAGCTTAGTATCTTTTCTCAACAAACAGGAAATGGAAAACTATTCATAGGAAAGAGGTGCCTCTTTTTTGGCTTGAACTTAGCTCTATGATCTTTTTGATATACCTTTATTATTTATATTTTGCTAACTGCTGCATCTTGCTGAGAATTGGGCTCTAGCCACACTGAGAGCTATACAAACATACGATAATTACAGTGATAGACTACTTCAAATTCAAAGATGAATTTATTGACAAAAGATTGAATGGTTTACCATAAGACATTGACAAGCAAATAGATTTAAACACCAAACCCAAATTTTCATTATTGCTCACATCAAAGTAGTTTTGGTAATGAGACAGAGAGTTTGAAATAGGAGCACAAAATATCATTCTGCACTAATCAGCACCATTGCTAGCCTCTGTCTAAGTGACCCAGTGCAAGGTTCAAGATTCATTTATTGCCTCCTCTTGTGAGCACTAGAATTCAACTCCATCCAGATCTGCTACTTAATCCCAAGCAGTAATGGCAAAAATATGCAAGTAGAAAAACCACTTAATCTCTTTGAAGGAGGAGTGACATTTAATGATCTGTCCACCACACACCGTAATGCACAGAGACACCAGGAAATTATTTGTTATGACCCAAGTCCCATGAGTGGAATATTTTGCAGAAAGAAGATTATGTGAACCTGAGCTTTGCTTAGCATGCCTTCAAACATCTCTGTTTTTTAGTGGTTTATTTTTGTTTCCTGCAAAATTAAGGTTATTAAAGGACATGGTGGTGGTGGTGATGATGATGATGATGATCTGAGAGCTTTTTGTTATTTTATTCTAAGAAAGAAGATTTTTCTATGGTTGACAAAGTGGAAGCTTTTCCTAGATAATGAGATAACTGGATATATTGCATCCTGTATGAATAATCATACTGTTTTCTGATATGATTTTTTTAATAAACATTCATGTGGTGTGTAGTTTTGCTCTGATGATATAGCTTTATGTACCAGAATACAAATTATATTTCTTAAAAAATATTTAAAATGCTGAGGGATTGCTTTTTTTATATTTAATTTTCACCCACGGTGTTTTGCAAACTTCCTTTTGACAAGATTTTTCTTCTTTTTCGTATATGTTGCAGAATATGAGGAGTTATATATTTCCTGTTATTTTCCCTGGTGCTCTGCAATTCTCCTTCCAAAAAGATACACTTATTTAAAAAAAAAAAAAAATGACAGTAAGGGCAGGTAATTGTCTAGGAAGCAAAATGGGTGGATTTAAATAAAATCCTTATTTAGATCAGACCTTTGCCCTAACAATACTCCAAATTCACAGCTTTTTCACATTTACTTGTCCCTACATCTGCAGGGAACCTTATGTCCTTGACAAGTAATTTGGTCCATCCTGTTATCTATAGTACAGGAGTTCAGTTCACTGAATCCAGAAGATTCAAATTATTTAATCCTCTGGAGCATCAAGCATGTATATATTTACCTTGAGAAGATATTTAAACAGGTAATTTAGGTATTAGTGTTATTTACCATTCAACGTTGTGAATTCAGTTTTCAAAGCATAAAAATATTACTACTGTCCTGAACTGGGGACAATTATTCCTTTTTTTTAAATTGAGATATTCAGGGCCTGATTAATTTAAGTGCTAAGCTGAAAATTCAAGAGGAAATATGAAATACTCCTATTAATAAAATGAAAACTCAAAACTTCATTTCTTCATCCAAATATCTTTTATACCTTTATGGCTTTTCATTACATCTAAGCATTTCATAATGCTTAATGATTTTATCGTATAGTTCCTCAGCAAGTTAAGCAATACTGTCTTACAGGTAAAATAGTGACATTCATTGACTTAGGTGAAATATAGGCACCTGATCTAAAAACAAAGTCTCCAAAACTGCTACAATCTTGTCTTCTATCTCCAGAGGTGTTTGAGGATTTTCATTCACTTTGTCCTTGACCTTTCCTCCATTAAAAAAAAGAATTGTTTTCATCAAGCAAGGATGCAAAAGCAGCGGTCTTACAGAAGTTTCTGGGGAGAGGAATAGAGTAGCAGAAAAGCTATTTCTTCAGCAAAAGAGGATGTCACTCTTTCTGGTTATAACAAATCTTACAATTCTGTCTAAGGAGGGAATCCAAGCTCAGAAGAAATAAGTTTTCAGAATCACAAGGGTTGGAAGAAACCTCAAGAGATCATCAAGTACAACTCCCTTGCTAAAGCAGGTACCCTACAGTAGGTCACACAGGTAGGTGGCCAGACAGGTCTTGAATATCTCCATAGAAGGAGACTCCACAACCTTTCTGGGCAACCTGTTCCAGAGCTCCATCACCTTTACCATAAAGAAATTCTTCCACATGTTAGTACAGAACTTCCTATGTTCAAGTTTTAGGCCATTACTCCTTGTCCAATTGCTAAACACCACCGAGAAGAGCCTGGCCTCATCCATTTGCCTCCTGCGTTTCCTGTGGTATTTATAAATATTAATCAAATCTCCTCTCAGTCTTATTTTCTCCTATCTGAACAAACCCAGTTTACTCAGCCCTTCCTCATACGGGAGATGCTCCAGGACCTTTATCATCTTTGCGGCCCTCTGCTGGACTCCTTCTAGGAAATCCCTGTCTTTTCTGAACTGTTGAGCCCAGATCTGGACACAGGACTCCAGACACGGCCTAACCAGGCCACTGTTTTAAAACAGTCCTCTATGATCTGATATAAATATATTTGTGCCTCAGTAGCATACTGGGTTTTGGAACTCCCCAGTGGAAGTTATGGGAAGCATTCAAGGGGACAGGAAGACAAAAATCAAGTGTGCAAGAAAATTAGCCACAAATTAATTGTTGCTGTGGTAAGAAATTCAATCCACTTCTAAGTCAATGGTCATTCTTTGCGTAAACTTCAGTACTGACAAACATACTGGTTGACTGAAGCACAAACTAGATTTTGTCTTTTCCTGAAGAACTTTGCTAGCTAGATAGCAGAGAATGGAAACTGACAGTGATTCTCCTTGTGATTTCAGATGGGAAATTTTGGCCCAGGGACTTTCTTCGTTTCGTTAATCAGATTTTCCACTTCACTCAAGTATCAATAAGAAAAAAAATGAACCTTCTTTAATGCTGAATTAATGTTTCAAATATTCCTGAGCATTAAAGCACAGCTCCAATATTTTAAGGTATAGTTGCTGAAAAAGAGAATAAAATGACAATTAGTATAATGTAAGTCAATAGAGCATGTGATATGGCAGGGAAAATATTATAAATGAGTAATAACACAGAGGTATCTGCAGATTCAGGTGGGACAAACCTCAGTAGGTAGCATAACTTACTCCTTTTCAGAACAGACCATAGGACTGCAGAGGAAGCTAGCACCATAATGGATTGGTGAAGAAATTGTGGTGCCCAGGTGCCCATGCAATCTGGTGCAGCTGGCTGCCACTGGATTACCTGGGAATCTTGCCAGATTTGCATTCATTACAAGTGATATATATTTTTTTCTTTTGTATGAGTAATGAAATGATTATACTTCCCTATGCATCTTTACTTTGAAAAGCTATGTAGTACTGAGGTTTCCCTAAAGTAATAATGTAAAATGAAAGAAACTTTACAAAATGTAGTCAAAAAAATAATGGAGAGAGAGAGAGAGCTGGAAACACAACTGCCAGAATCTTGGAAATTTCAGTCTTTAAATCTTTTCATTCCTTTTTTTTTTTTTTTTTTTTCTTTTAACAAAAGCAAACAAGCAAACAAACATCAAACCAAAGCGTCTCAACTCCACCTGGCCCAGCTGTCTTCAGGTAGAAGTTAGTATCAGAGGAACTGAGACCTCAGACTTGNTTTTCTTTTAACAAAAGCAAACAAGCAAACAAACATCAAACCAAAGCGTCTACCTAAATATATTTACAATCAAGTGTATAAATGCCATATTGTGGTCAAGAAGTGTGGTGCTTTACTGGCCATGTATCCAGGTAAGTTAAGTCTGTGGAGAATTATTGTATCTAAACTTGAGGAGACTCCTTCACTGCCACAGCTATGTGGCACTAGCATGTATTTGTGTGCCATTGAGATATGCCCCATTGATCTACAGTAGTGCAGAAAAATAAAAATGGATAACCATATGTAAAAATTGTAGTATAGAGAGTGAAACATAACTACTGAAGATGAAAATATGTATTCGTTTTTTTTTGTTAATCAGTTATTCCACTAGGCTACAATCATATCCATCTTCCATTTGACTAACAGAAAAAGGTGAAACAAATTTTTAAAAAATCTACTTGAATAAATTACCAAGAAAAACTGGTGGATGCTAGATTTCTTGAGATTTTCAAATGCAGACCAATTCTTTTTCTGAAAGATATTAGTAAAACACAATTCTTTAGAAGTAGCTAAAAGTCAACTGGATAGTTTACTCGAGAGAGATAGGTGTATTACTAGAGCACTTCACTCGAAACATACGATTCTGATGTTGAGAAACATGAGAGCTTAAGCTGAACTGGAAACTTCATAGGCAGAAAATCAGTCCTTGTATTTCATTCTGATCAAAACAGCTGAGCAGTAGGCACATGTTTTGTGTTAATGCATTCCAGGTTCATTAACCCTATTTGTTTGGGTTATATATGCAAACAAGGAAAATGCCTGTAACTGCCCGAAGTCATACTGAAAAAGAAAATATTATTGTACCTGTTGCAAGATATGAAACTCATACATTTTTTTTTTTTTTTAGGAGAGATGTCAGAAATGTAGAAGAAATATTGAGAAAAACTGGAGATGCACTAATGCAGGAAAAACAAGGCATGAATGAGGGTAAAACTGTATACCATTAGCACAGATAAAAAGGAAAGTATTTAACATGAAGGTTAAAAGCCTCACTTTTTTTCTGGAAGCAGCGAGATGGGTGCAAAAATTTATATGATATCTGGGGAGGGATATGAGCTTAGAAAAATTCCATGCAGAATCACATGCAGAAGAAAATGCACATCCAAGTTGAGAGGAAGATGTGTAAATAATTAACATTCTTCTTATTATTCAGGCAGTCACCTGTATTCAGTAGTGTATAGAGTCTCTTCAAGAAGTGTGTGTAGAGAGCATAATATGAGTGTTTTTCTCTAGAAAAGGGTAGTAAAGTATTTCTAGTCCCTATATAATTTTCTAACTTCAAACACCTTTTCTCTGTTAAGTATCAGTGTTTCTGGTCATTAATCCTCAGAAATATGTGCTTGCTTACTTCAGAAATTAATATTAATATCTCCGTCCATTATTTCAGACTCTCCATGTCCTTGTCATCACTGTATACAGGAAAAGTGCAAAATTTAATTAACATTCTTTCATCAACCCCAAAGAGTTTAATATGCTTAGATTATTAATAAAATTAGAGATGCGCCACAATTCATCCTGGGTTGCACAAAAAGATTTTTTCTAGCATGTTGCACCTAAGCCATGCTGCTTTAGGCTGAAGCAAGCAGTATTGTTGTAGATCAAAAGATGTGAACTTTTTCACATTTTCATTGGTGCAATAGAAATATCCTTGCATACCACATTTTCTTCCTTGTTCTTTTCCAGAATCAGAGAGGGTGTGTGGTCCAATCCCCTACTCAAGGAAGGTGATTTGTAAAAGCTTTTCATAAAGTGTGATGTTGTCATGGTTTTGTGATTTTGGTTTTCAGTATTCCACATCATAACATCATGTAGTGCATTGGGAGTTAAAGTGTCAACACTCTAATCCGGCTACCTGTCCCTACACGTCACGGAGGGAGGGGCTGGGGGTGGGTTCTTCTTCTTCGATTCCCAACAAAGAGGCAAGTGCTCCGATAACTCTCTCTCTCCACTTTGTTTGATTTATCCGTCTTAATTATATTGTATTATATTATAGTTAGTAAAATAAGTTTACCTCCCTAGAGGTCTGTTCGTTTTCTTTCCTTTCTCTTTCCCTTCCCGTTTTCTTTGGGGGGGGGGGACAGTCTTCTGCAAGAGCTAATCAATACAGTGAGACTATGTTTTACACAGAGAAAAATAAGAACAAGATGGATTTCCTACGTGGGACACAGACTCCTCTTAAGAACCCATTGGCCTGCATCTGGTGCAAAACACAGAGCAGTGGCACAGATTTTAGGACAAGTGTTGTATTTGTTCCAAACAATAATGAATAAATAAATCAATTTTGGCAGGGTACAACTTAAAAAGATTATCAAATGTTTCTGCTGCATTGCTGAGACCTTTGCCCTGCAATTTACAGAAAACTCTTACTTAAACCTTACTTATAACAGAATACAAGGTAGGTCAAGGTTGTTAGCTCAGGTGGGAATTTCTCCCACCTCTCTACCAAAAACTTGAGGATTCATCTCTGTAAACGTTCCAGACATATATCTTCATCGTACAGATCAGGCTGAGATTGCCTCAGTACACTGATTTAAGCAGAAAAATCAGATCCTAACCTTACATATTTTTAAAGTTTTAGTTCATTGGTTAAAATACTGTGCATCACTATTGAGAAACTGTCCTAAGAGAATGATATCAAGGTTTCAGAATTGAGCATTAGAATTAAAGTTGCCTTTCTAATCCATATTTTTTTACTCTATACTCAGTAATTATTTCAAGCACACATTGTTTCTTTCTCAAATATTACTTATTTTGTGCAAGAGCACTCAGGATGACAGTAATGGCTCAGACAATCATGCATCCCATTTCCAGGAAGGACCTGTGGCAGATAGCAAGGGAACAGTGAAAGCAGAGGACAAGCCTCCACCAGTGTTCAAGAACTAGCAGGTGTCACATTTCTGCAGCCAGAGGTGTTGGGATCATTCTCATCACCCTGATTTCAGAAACATCTAAGAAAAAGGTCCTCCCTTTTTTTACCCTTTACCAGGTGTCACACACCTTTGTGTAGCCCTTGTCTCTGCTGTTAGTCAAGTACTTGAGCCTATTTTATATTTAGCTCAAGATAATGTGTTTAATGTATTTCAAACATTTCAATACATTAGAAAATGGTGATTTTTCTATTCATGCATGAGAATAATAAAAATGTCTAAAATAAGGACAATAATACAACAAAATTTTAAATAATAAAGGGTTTGTATTTTAGAACTGTTCTTTCCAAAAAAGAATTAACATTGTCTTGGAAATATATTAACATAGTTAAATCTTATTCTTAGCAATCTTTAAAAACAAACTAATCAAACAAAAAAAAAAAACAGATACTCCACAAATTTCTGTGGGATAGCAGTGATTAATATGACTATTCAAAGATATCTCAAGGTATATAAAAGGCCTTTCAGATGAATATAGGGAGATAAATTAAGACTCTACCCTAAAAAGCAAATATGCCATTACAGAAACAGTCTGTGCACTTGAGAAGTATGAGTATCTAGATAGCCCAAAAGTTTTAAATAAAACAGGTTGTTCCTTTTGATCATTTCCTTCATGTTTACTTTTAGCATATACATTTGTATACTTGTGGAATATAAGCCACAAACGATGCAACGTATAATATCTGAAAAAGAAAACTATGGTCTTCCAATCTCTTAAAACAACAACAACAAAATCACATTCAAAGAAAACTCTATATTTCATTCAGCTATATTCATAGAAATAACTATAATTTCATCTCTTCTAACTTTTCTTTCTGTAAACCCTCAACACTGATATATCAGCTCAGTGGGACTTTCTAGATCTAGGTCTTGACAGTTGTTTATCTCATCTCTAACAGCATTAATGTTGTATATCTGTTAGGAAAAATATAAAATAACATTATTTTCAAGATCAAAGTTGAAGGTATATAAACATCTTTGGTTTCATTAGAAAACTTATGCAAATTTGTAGGTTTTCTCTATTTCTTGAATATATTGTTAGATTGACAAGGCAACACTCCTGGATGTCATTAACCATGTGAATGCAAATAAAATCTATGTTCATTTTGGACTTGATGTTTTTCACATGACTTTGAAAGCTGTGAACTTGTGAAACAAGATTAATATTCTGGGTAATTAATGTTCAGATTTCATGGCAGCAATTCTCCATCATATTTCTTTCTTCTTTTTTTTAAACTTGATCTGATGTAACAAAGATTCTAGAAAAATAAATACTTCTGTCTTTCTGAGGCTTTGAATAACAATGCAGGCTAAAGGGGCTACCTTTACTTCTTTGTTTTATTTTGTCTTTGTGAAAAGTGCTGAATTCATCTAACTCAAGGAATAAACGTCTCTTGTTCTTATCTAAGTTTGGGAGGGGGGTTGTTTGTTCTGTGTTGTTGTTGTTGTTGCTGTCATTTTGTTTGTTTGTTTCATCCTGGCACAGTAGAGCACTTTAACACTAAGAGCTCTAATGCCATATAAGTCTCCAGTCTCTATTAAGAATATATACAAAAACAGTAATTGTTATGCTAATTTCCAGAGGTATAAAAAAATTATCACTACCTCACTTTACACAGATCCCTAAAAATAGCAAGCCATGACACAATTTCAGCACGATGTTTCTGGTAACTGGTGCCATATAATAAATAAATAGATACAAAAACACAGATATACACCAAAACCTTCAGCAATTTAAAATCTTCTGACTTTGGTACTTTGATGACATCAGATAATCATTTTCTTTACAAAGTATTTCCCTATTTTCCCAATTCAGTATTATTCAATTAATCAAATACTAGATTAATACTAGAATTCTAGTAATGCCTTTTGTATAGCTATTTCAAATTTCTTTATTTTAAATATCATCACAAAAATAATTACATTGCAATCTTTATCACTTCATTAGATTTTAATCATGATTTTAGACAAATGCTGTTAATGACTTCTACAACAATCAAACTCTACACAGTACTCCTATTGTTCAACAGAAAGTTTCCTGAAAATTTCTTGTAATTAACCAGTACAAACCTAATTTATCTTAAATTTACAGAAAAGAGCATTATAAAGTTATTTTGTTCTTACTCAGGATATTTAAATATATATTTTTTGTTTTGGGGGTATAAGCCATTGCTGCTGAATATGTAGTTGCCTATCAAATTTACAAAGATGAATTAGTGCTTTTATTTAATTTCAAAAAATAGCATTCCCACTAAATGTCTTCCTGTTTGTAAATAAACAGCATTAACAGTAGGAATATTAGCTTATAAAATATGTAAATATGTATGGATATATTTCTGATGTGATAATAAACATTTAATGAGTTGAACGCATTGGAACTGCAAATTAAAACTGATGCAAATTAAAATTAAAAGATGTTACCAAAATTTTCTCAAATCTTACTGTTTCAGTGCTGAAGTCTTGCACACAGTACAGAACAAAGAAAGACACTTTTCTATCTACTGTTATGCAATGAAGAATCGTCTCTGTTGTCCTTCAAGAACTTTAAAATGATATTCTCAAATTATTAAAATTATTGTCTTATTTTCTTTTTTGATTTGTGTCTTATGATGACATCTTATAGTATATATCCGAATGCATATTTTATCACTAGGATAAAATGTTTCAAAACATCACTGTTTACTGAAGCTAGGCATAGATAAATACATGGTTCCAAACAGTATTAGATCAATTAGGCTATGAAGAGAAGCTGGAGAAAGGAAAACCTGAAATAACAGTCATTTTTATACACAAAAAAACATGCCGTTTCCACTTAGAAATATTTTCTTGTACATAAGTATGGATATAGGGAACATTTAAAGTGCAATACGTATAAACATACTATAGTCTTAATTTCCATTATTCAACTCCACTGAAGACAATGGATTTAAATGTCAATATTCTTCCTTAAAAAATAAAAATTCACCAATCAAAGAAACCACAAGTCTAGCTAATCAAATCATGCTGGCACTTTTTTTTAATGAATTTAAATTTTGAAACTTTTTTAAGTAAATAATCCCAAAACTTTAAACTAGGAAGACATGCCAACATTGCAAAAAGACTGGGCAGCCATGTTACTTAGCTATGTACCACTAGACATAATGCACAAGCAAGGAATAGTAAAGTGTTATCTTTTATTTCTTCCTTCATTGTCATCTGGCAAATATTGCTAGAGTCCAAGTCCCAAATCAGAACCAGAATAGCAACATCTCAGGCTTCAGCTACTTCCATTAAAGGCTGGAGTTCTATAATACAACATAGACATCTTTAATTATACAAAGAAATTAAATAAAAATAAATCCTCATGGGAAAACTCCTGTGTAATCCAGGAGATAATCTAATTACAACAGAGAATAAGTTATTAAAAGTGAAGTATCTTAATAATAAAGTATAATTATGAGGGAAGCAGATAAACGCAACTCTCAACTCTTTGAGGAAGCAGAATTTTATTGATGGAAACAACAAAATGATTTTGTCTACATGCTTGTGTAAAATAGGAACCAGATACATATTGGAATAAAACAATTTCTGTTTATAGTAACTAACAGTTATTTGTTTTCTTTACTTACATTACTAAAATGTCAAGGATTTGCATGCAAAATTATTTACAAGCCTCCCTTTACCCACTGCCTGACAGAGGTCTCTCACACAATTTTTTATACTCTCACCAAAGGATCAGATGCTCATTTGAAGTCAATGTAGCTGACTTAATTTTCACAACTATTTCATAAAACTTTACCCTTCCTAATGCTGACACACAGCATGTAAATTTAATTCCAAATAAAACACTTTCTCCCAGAAGCCTAACCAAAAAAAAAAAAAAAAAAAGTTTTACTGTTTCTTCTGAGATTTGACTGTCCTACAGTATGATCCTGCAGTCATTTGATAGTAAATCCTTTGTTAGGAAAATGATCAAGTGAATTAAGCTGAAGCAGGTCCTCATAAAGGTCAAATACTTAACAATAATGGTATCTTCGGGGCCAAATTAGTACATTTATCCCTACAAATTATTCATTTACCTTTCACTGCTTTTCAAAGTTATAACCCTGCTATCAATTTGCATCTTTAGAACTAATCTTCTAGATATTGCTTATCTATTTCTCTAGGTTCTTACAACTAATGTTGTTATTTAATAAATTTCTTGTTAATGCTTTTTTCTTCTCCCCCTCTCCCCCCCCGCCCCCCAAAATATAAAGCTAGTGGTTTCTTTTCAGGTGTAGTTCATAGTTATAGCTGAAGACCCACACCTCCTGTTAGTTTGAACCAGGGATGGAACAGTAGTTCCAAGTATGAATTCTCCAATTTCTGAGTTCCCAAAACATGAGATATAATATTTCATTATTATTTTTTTTGTGTGTGCACATATACAGGTAAATCAAACAGTAGAGTCCAGATCTTCCGGGAAATAAATGTATCAGTATACCTTTCACTAATGCATCTCAAGGGCTTGATCATGTAAATGATATGACCCACTTCATTATACCAACACAACTATACTAGTAGCATTTCCTGTGGCAATTGTCAAATATATTAATAATATATTAATATATTAATATATTAAAAATATTAATATATTAGTATTATTAATATTAATTTTAATAATATATTTGACAATTAATATATTAATATTAATATATTGAGTTGGCAACTACACAACATAGTCTATAAAACAAAAAGAAAGGAAACAGAAATACCTTGTAGGCCTTTGTGTATAGTTGCTGCAGCACCTGTTTTGCAGATTTAACAAAATAATTACCACTTTTGGCTATCAGATTTTCTTCAAAATATTGATTAATATTAGCTTTGCTTTGAAAACCTGATAGAAACACTAGTCATTAGAAGATTCAGAGACAATAATATGAGGAAACCTGCGGCTATTTCAGAATTTCCAAGTTTCTGGATAATAACAGCATACTTTTATATGAGCCCAGTTCTGTTTCACCCTTTGTTCTCATCATGGATTTGCTCTGGGGAGAATGTTATACCATACTGTCTTTTAGTTTATCTGTTGACATTAATGATTTTTTGTTAACATGGACTTTCCTCTGTGCATCTTATTCTGATAGCTGATCTGGCCAACAGTATGTTTATAGTTAGGAAATGATAGATCTTTTTCTGTAATAGCTATAAATGTGCTATAAATTGCTATCACTTTCCATCTCGTATTCCCACACAGGAAATAGAGCTTTTAGTTATAGGTTACAATAGCTACTAGAATCAAATCTATTTTCCTTTCCTAAATAACTCTTTCATTCCTAACTCTATAATGCACTACTAAACTCTCATGTTTGTTTCTACGAGGATGCTCTACTTGATTTTGATGACATAACTGCATAAAGCCAGCAGCATCTGGGTAGCATAATACATATTTCATATGAATTTTGAGTTGTTTAAGAAATTAATATTTATAAATATCATAGCCTGATTTTTTCCTTATGAAAACTGAAATATTAAAATGTTTCTGATGCTGAACTTTCATCAAATGTATAGTGAGCAGAATTGAAAGAGAGGGAAAGAAGAAATGAATTTAATTCACAAAACTCTGATCTCAATACTGGTTTACAGGTTAATCGTATTCAAAAGCTATGCACGACCAAGCTTCCCTGAAAGTTAAAAGGAGGGAAAGGATGAATACAATTTTTAAACCAAGGTCTGACTTTCTGGCATTTCCGGCAGCATTTCTACTTTAATAAAGAGCATTTAAAAGCAATCAAATCAGGTCACAAGAAAATAAAATGAAATCCCAAGCGTAGGAACAAGCATTATAAGATAAAACCACCAAAATCAATGAAGAGTCTCTGAAATCAAGTTCAGCTCAGAATACAAGAAAATGCCAGTTTCTGGTCAAGTACCATAGTATTTCCAAGCCAACAAGCTTTCTTCAAGCTTCACAGTCTTTGTTGTTCTAAGTAACAAGCAAATAAACTAAATAATTGACAAAGTACTCTTTCTGTGGAAAATAATAAACAAATAACCCAAATTATTGACAAAGTACTTAATACCTGTGTATTGTCTCTTGGAACCTAGTCTCTTGCCTTTTTGAAATGAAACAGCAGAAAAATAATATGATATTGAATTTTTCCCTTTTTCTAAGGAGATAATAGTTTCTTAACTTTTGATGTTAAAAAAAATGAACAAATAGATTAAAAAAAATATCTTGTTTCCCCTTAGGTCAGAACCTATATTGGAGTCTTTGATGTGGTGCTTCCCATAGAAAATTTCATGCCATGAAAAAGAGTGCCTGTAAGCTACTTATTTACACTTACTCAAATAATTATCTAAACTACAGTAAGTGGGAAATTGAGGCATAAAGTCAATTGAAAGAAGAAAATTATACTTCTTAATAACAATTTTTACAAAAGTATGTAGTGTTGGTGCTCTCCGTATGAACTTATGTCTACCCCTCTACTGTTGATTTGCAGGCACAAAGCATAAAACTCATTATGAAATTGTCTCTTCCAGTCCGAATTCACGTTTCTCAAACACAACATAGAAATTCCAGGAAGAAGAGAAGCAGCAAAGCCTGACTTATTTGGGATATTTTGAGTAAGATACAATCATGAAACTCAAGCAGTCACACTCAAAGATATGCTAAGTGTGCTTTGGAAACTTCACCATTCCTGGATTTTTTATTTCCCTACAGTATTTCCAGTTAGGCTATCATTCAGTCAACAAGCAACAAAACTAATAGCATGAACCCTTACAACAAAGTAGGCGTTTTTCTCTATGGAAATGAAAGAAGAAATTATACAGAAACAGTATATTAAAATATTATTATGGATCATCTCTCTTTAGTACTCCATATAACAATTTTCAGCCAGTGGAAGATCTTGATTATCACAGAAAATCATAGCAACACTTAAATTATTTCCACATCATCTGAAAAACTCTTGGTCTTATCACTTTGCTTTATCTTTTATTTAGATCATCAACCCCTATCTTCATGCTTTCAAGGACCATTATCTCACATCAATTCTCCTACTCTGAAGATCAATTCTGGCAACATTTACATTAGATTAATTAGTTGTCTGTATTTACCACTGTAAAAATCTAAGTGTTTTCAAATGTAAGAGCCTGTGAGAGAGGAATTGTTTCCAGGTTAATCAGGGTCAAGTGAGGTACATCACTGCACTTATGTATGGCTTCAAGCCTTCTTTTCACAGCAAATGGATCAGAAGCTATATACTCAAAAGAAAGTGTATATGCCACTGAATGTTTTCCTACAACACCTGTTTGTGCATGTGGTGAGGGGAGGAATGTGCTCTAGTGTACCCATTACTATTCAGGTACTTACACCTTTGAACAACATTTTATATTATACTAGGCTAAGAAAAAAGCAAGAATGCTATGAGTTAAAATCCAGTTCCACTGAGTAGCTGAGCTTCCAACAGATATCTCTGGCATATATAGCATTCAGCATATCTTAAGCAGGAAAGTTATGTTTAATTTTAAAATTAGCATCTGTTCTGTTTCTTTTGAAAATCATGCATTCTGTGCAAGTTTAGCCCATTAATACACAACATGTCTGGCTTAATTTGTTGTTCCAGTAGTAAGTTCTTAATGCTAGAAGGAAGAAACATTTGTTGCTTTTTTATTTTTTGTTTGTTTTTGAAATTTGACATATTGATGCTGGTAAACAAGCAAGCTTGAACACTGAAATATACCCAAGACTGAAAACAAGTCACCTTCCAAATGGAAGGATTGAAAAATGTTTACGGTGTTATTAAGCGTAGGGGTATTTTCATGTATTGTTATTTTGTCTCTATTTTTTGTGCAAGTCGCACCCCTAGGAAGGAATAACTGCATGTATCAGTACAAGTTAGGGGCTGACCTGATGGAAAGGAGAAAGACTTTAGCGTCCTGGTGGACAACAGGCTGAGCAAGTAGTGTGCCTTTGTGGCCAAAAAGGCCAACAGTATCCTGGGGTATCCTTGGAGAAAAATTGATCTGATGGATGGACCACTTGCTGGATAAGGAACTGGCTGGATGGTCACATGTAGAGAGTTCCTGTCAGCGGCTCAATATCCAAGTAGAGACTGGTGACAAGTGGTGTTCCTCAGGGATTGGTGCTGAGACTGGTGTTATTTAACATCTTTGTAGGCAACATGGACAGTGGGATCGAGTGCACACTCAACAAGTTTGCAGATGACACCATCTGAGTGTTCAGTTGACATACTAGAGGGAAGGATTGCCATTAAGAGGAACCTGGACAGACTAGAGAGGTGGGCCCACGTCAGCCTCATGCAGTTCAACAAGGCCAAGTGCAAGGTCCTGCACCTGGGTCAGAGCAATCCCAAGCACAAATAGGGTAGAGAACAGCTTGAGAGCAGCTCTGAGAAGGATTTGGCAGTGTTGATTGATGAACAACTCAACATGAGTTAGTAACATACACTTGCAGCCCAGAAAGCCAACCATTTCCTGGGTTACATCAAGAGAAGAGTGACCAGTAGGACAAGGAAGGTGATTCTGCTCATCTACTCTGCTCTCGTGAGACTCACCTGGAATACTTCATCCAGTTCTGGGGCTCCCAAGACAAGGACATCAAGCTGTTGGAGCAAGTCCAGAGGAAAGCCACAAAGACAATCAGAAGCCTGGAGCACCTCCTCTATAGGGACAGGCTGAGAAAGCTGGGTCTCTTCAGCCTAGAGAAGGCTCCAGGGGGACTTTATAGCAGGCTTCTAGTACCTGAAGGGGGCCTACAGGAAAGCTGGGCATGTAGCAACAGGATGAGGGGAAAGGGCTTTAAACTGGAAAAGAGTAGATTTCAACTAAATATTAAGAAGAAATTCTTTACTGTGAGGGTGGTGAGACACTGGAACAGATTGCCCAGTGAGATTGTGGATGTCCCCACCCTGGAAGCATTCAAGGCCAGGCTTGATGGGGCTTTGAGCAACCTGGTCTAGTGGAAGGTGTCCCTCTCCATAGCAGGGGAGTTGGAACTAGATGACCGTAAATGTCCCCTCAAACCCAAATCATTCTAAGATCAAGAACATGGTTGGCAGGTCAAAGGAGGTGATCCTCCCTCCCTGTTCTGCCCTGCTGAGGTCATATCCGGAGCACTGCATCCAGTTCTGGGCTCCTCAGTTCAAGAAAGACAGGGAGCTTCTAGAGAGAGTTCAGTGGAAGTCTACAAAGATGACGAGGGGCCTGGACCATCACCTTTATGAGGAAAGGCTGGGAGACCTGGGACTGTTCAGCCTGGAGAAGAGAAGACTTCTCCTGAGAGGAGGTCTTATCAACACTTGTAACTTTCTAAAGGGTGGATATCAAGTGGATGAGTCCAGGATATTTTCGGTGGTATGCAGTGACAGGACAAGGGGCAACACGTGCAAACTGGAACACCCCATTTGAACATAAGAATTTATTTACTGTGAGGATGACAGAGCACTGGAACAGGCTGCCCAGAGAGGTTGTGGAGACTTCTTCTCAAAATCCACCTGGATGCTTTCCCGTGCAACCTACCATAGGGAACCTGCATTAGCAGGGTGGTGGACTAAGTGAGGTCCAGAGGTCCTTTCCAATTCCTACAATTCTGTTACTTGTTTTGTTGTTGTTTTTGTTGTTGTTGTTTTTTGTTTTGTTTTTATACATGCAGCAAATATTGAGATGCTACTGGAAATCTTCAACACTTTAACAGCTGTTGCAAATCGTATCTTTTCTCAATTAGGCCAATCAATGTATAATTTATTGTTAATACTACATTGCAGTAATTACTACCCTAGAATCTAATCCAAAATTTATTTTTGCTTTAAATGACTTTAGTTTTTATTCAAATTTGGTTCAAAATTAGCTGCAAGTTATTTTTTCTTGCAAACTGCTTAACAAACTTAAGTTTTCTCTATGCTTTTGTCATAACTGACATAGGGAAGGATGGACATTCATGCTAAATTATGTATATATATGTTTCACATTAAAAAAAATAATAAGAAGAAGAACAATCTGCTTTCTATTTAACTAGTCTTTTGTAGGTCTCTGTTCAGTTAGGTTCCTAAAAGTCAGTGAAGGCCACAGCTACACCAGTGACTATTGATACATAAACACTTAAAACATAATTTGTTCCCCGCATTTCCCAGTCTTTATCTTGGCTAATTGGTTCTGCAAAACAGGAAACCACATACAATAAGAATACCCTGAGAAACAGGACCAGAAGTAAGACTGATGAAATCATTCTGTGATGAAGTTAAAATGATTCCAGTCAACACGATAATTTTCACAGTTTTCACCAAACTTTCAAAATTTTGTCCTTACTAGTTTACAGAATTTTAAGCTGACGTTTTAATATAATTGTCTTAGTACTTTTTCCCCAAGCATTACTTCCCTGCCACACTGTTGACCAAATCTTGTGTATAGAACAAATAGTTAAATATATAAACTCAGAATTCAGAGAAGTGTGTTTGTTTAACTGCTTCATTCTTTACTGTGTTTATTTCAGTGGTTCCCATGAATTATTCAGTATATTTTAGGGTAGCCTAGAGAAAATGTATTCTTGTAAGAGGTTTATTTCTCAGATATTCTTTTAAGTGAGTTAGATGGCAACAAAGTTTTAGAATTCAGATCTATAAATATGAAATGGTTCTTTTCAAAACTCACTCAAGAATAACCAATACTGTATTAATACAAAAAGACAATCAGAACTCTTGACCCAAGCTCTTTTATTTTTAATTGTCTCAGCAGAATTCTCTTTGTTCAAAGATTATTTTCATGTCTAAAACCAATTTCTACTGAGAGACTGAGGGAGGTCTGATGGGGATTACAATACAGCACAATTGCTTCAATTTTTACCAAGAACTATATTGGCCAAAGAAAATCTATAGCAGTAAACAACCCATCTAAAAATGCATTGAAATTCACTTTGGTACGTAGTCCACAATTTTATCTCTTTTGTCCAAGAGAAGAAAGGGATAACTCAAAATTTTCAGTATTACCCAACCATAACAACAGTTATCTTGAAACTATAATTGAAAATGTTGTATAGAAAGGTCATATTTTTTCATACACTTCTTAATTTTGAAATTATTTCTCTATAAATTATAACCATATCAAAATGTGATTTTATTATCTGCTAAATATGTTCTGACACAAGATTTTGCTTATTAATATTACGCATCTGAAATCCTGTCAATCTAAAGGGGTAGAGGCAAGAATTAGAAGCAATTATCTCTATAGGTAAAAGTTATCATACATTCTCTTTTTAGAGTTTATTCTCCTAAATTGGAGCAAGATTCAACTTTAAATAAATAAATAAATAAATACACTAGTAAAGGTTCTGGTTATAGCTATTTTTATTATCATTTTGATTCAGGTTGTGTTTATCAAGTTTGGGTTGCTTATCTCCTACTGTATCCAAAAATCCAACATTAAAAAGTTTATTGGACAAATTACCAAACAGAGATTTGACATGGTGATTGTAAGAGATTATTCTTTCATGCCATTGCCTCAAAGCTTGCTGAGGAACAAGTCCAAGCAAGTCCTGACCGAGGGTTGAGAAATCCTCTGTCTGGAAGACACAGATGAACAAGTCCAAACAAGTCCTGACCAAGGGTTGAGAAATCCTGTCTGGAGAACACTGATGGACAGGTCCGGGCAAGGGTTGTGAAATCCTTGGTCTGAGGGACACAGATGGACAAGGCCAGGGGCGATGAGAGAGAGAGAGAGAGAGATAAGCCTCGGATTAATGGCCAGGAAGCAGTTTTGTGTGGACTTATCTCGAGGAAGATGGCCTTCTCAGGGGGTACTCACATGACTCTTACCCAAGCACCCAGGGATGTCACGTAGGCAGGAAAAAAGGAGGATAAAAGAGGGATCAACAACCATGAGGATAGGTATCTGCCATCAGATTGCTCGCTACAGAACGCCTGCATGCTGACAGACTCTCCTGGGCCTGCTACCAGAGACCTGCTGCTTCCTCCCGGACTTACCCTGCAGCTTCTTCCTGGACCTACCCAGTTCCTGCACCTTCTTGCTGCCTAAGACCAGCCACGCTGCTGCTGCTCTCCCCCTGCACTTTTGCCTCGGACCATCAGAATGGCATGCAGCAGGACTGCTGCTGGATCCTGGTGGTGACTATCCCCGCTTTACGCAACTCTTGCTTCTTTCCTATCTTTTCTATCCCCCGCCTTCCCTTCCCCATCACCCTAGTTCATAATAGTCTCTGTCCTCCCTTTTCCCATCTCCCTGATTAAGATTTGTAATAAACTGGTCAGACCAACATTCGAACTGTTGTTTCTTAATCTCACGCGTGGTATACATATGTCAAAGAACCTCTCTCTCCTATAAATTGGAGAGAGACAGTGATTCACTCTTACATATATCAATCTTTGTGAACACAAAGATATGAAGACATACATCTACATTCTCCCCCTCTATTTATGTATTTGTTTGTTTGTTTATAAGAATGGTACCTCTTAGAGCTACTTCCCACAGTTCTTCAGTGCAGATTCATTCTCTTACATTGAAGAACAGGAAAAATTATGCTCAGTGGTGAAAAAAAATGAATAGACATTCATCACTGGCCTAGACGCATAGGTTAAAGTGCTTCCAGACCATTCTTGGCTCAACTTTAATGCAAAGGGAAAGTCTTGCAAGGACAAAGTAATACTTTGGCAATAACAAGGACCAAATTTTGAACTTATGACTTGATTCTTCCAGATACAGAGATCACTGCATAGTGATAACACGTGTACTCTGTTTATGAACCACTTTGAGGGAGCTGTTTTACTCAAATATTATATTTGCTTACTTAAGATGGAAAGTACAAAGTCTGTTGAAACTTATATTTGTCTCAGTTCTCTACTACTAGTAGTTGTCGCAACAATTTGAATATGAAAAGTTCTGAATGAATACGCAAAACTAACATATCAGCGTATCAACCAAAGAAAAAAATATCCTGATTCAAGTTTTGATTAAACACACAGTGCTCGATAAACCTTATGCAAATAACATTGTTATCAAAATATTAGGCAATTTTTACCAGGTAGCCATGATAAATATTACGCCTTTTTGGTTTTTAGAGCCAAATGCAAAAGGCTAGACTCCATAGTAATTAGGTAAATTTTCCTGCTGTCACTATAGTTCATGCAGTCTTTACACATTAAGGTCACAGTTCTTAAATAAGATTTGCAAGTTGAAAATGTCTTGTTATGAATTCATGAGCTGGAAATGTGCAGTCATAAAATTTACCAGTTACAGAGCTCAACATTTACAATGTTTGAACCTAAGATTTATGAAGTTGTATGGTTTTCTCAAGTAGATGTCACCTGACAACTTCATGTTACGCTGATCTTTCTGTTTTAAAACCACAGCTGATGTGTCTTTTGAGAAGGTATCTTTTGAAGGTCGAGAGCAGAAAAGACAAGAATTTTTTAAAAGATATTAAGAGGTAAACATAAGTACAGCTGCATTATTATTACTAAAATTAAAAATCATTCTGAAGTCAAATTCCTCATTGTGACCTTTAGTTTTTATATTTTACTTTAGAGGTATATTTCAGAAATTCCAGTGCTAAAACATTTAAAGTTAAAACATCATATGTGCTTTGATAATCACCCTGTGAAGCATTTGGATTTCTTAACGTATAGAATAGAAATATGAAGGCAAATTTGGAAAAAAACCAGACCATTTTTAAAAAGAAATATATTTCTACTAGTAAATACAGATTGTATGTACAAAAATGTATTCTTCTATGCATGTACGAATTATGTAATGATGTTTTTCTAGGACTCCATTCAGAGAAACATGATTAATAGAGAAGTGGTGCTTTTACTGACACTAGGCAGAAACAATCTTAATGTCTCTAGTGAACTCTAGTGAAAATATTGCTGTTATGGTACATGAAATACTTAACAGAACATTTACTTTAAACTGAAACATCTATGCCTTCCCTTCAAACACATATAAATTTTTGTCAGTATTTCAAGAACACTTAATCGCTTCTACCACTACAATCTTCTACATCCCTAATCAAAATACTTGTCAATTGTGGTTTTTCATACTGGTTGTTCTTAAAGGAGATAAGTAAACCACTTTCTTTTTAGTGCTTCTTGATTGCTAACAACACTGGGCAAAATATTTCCATTTTACAAAGTCTCCCATAGAGCAAAGAAATGAATTTTCTCATTTTTCACATTAAATCTCAGTAAATTGATTGACAGATTTTCTAAGTTATTATTTTTGAGAAAAAAATTGCTAAGTTTAATTTTTTCACCTTCTACTCACTGAAACATTTACCTATTTTTAAGACTGTTTTACAGATTAAGATTCTGTAATATAAGTACAATTATCAATAAGAGGTCTTTTATATAATGGAAATTTAATATGAATCTTGAAAAATATATGTAAATTAATAAACATCGTGTACAGAAATTTCAAAAATTTTATGGATTAAGCATGGAAGATTGACAAGCAAACAATGAAAAATGTAGTTCTCGTAATAGTGTATCTTTGCTACATGGCTCTCAAGGCCACATTAAAGTCATTAGTTTAACTTTCCACAGTGTCATTGTTCAAAAAAGATATGGTCTATATTATCCATAACTGACATCTTTATAAACTCTTAAATCTCTGTTTTTGTTAAATATCTGAATTTCAGAGGTGAGATTCAGAAAAACAGGTGTTTTGTAGACTTCTTTTGCAGCTGATAATTTGCATACGACAGCACGTATATATTTCTAACCTGGTACCATATCTTACATGGAGAAGGCATAAATCATTCAGATAAAACTTTTCAGGTAAGAAAAATAGGAGTGTGTTTCTTAGTATCAAATGCACTAAAGAACAAATAAAAAATGTGATGATCATTTTTGAAGGATGCTCAGAATGGATTTCTCTTTTGAATCACAAAAGAGTCTGGAACCATTATGTTTACATATTTAGGAAAAAAATGTCCTAGTGCCTTTTTTTGGAAGGCAGACTAAGTTATATGGCACTCAATTTAAGAAAACTGAAAACTAAAATCAATGCCATGAAACTTTTAAAAATGATTTTATTCCTTCAGAAATTCTACTTTTATTCTGAATTTCAAATATATTTCCTGCTCTTTCTGACTTGTCTTCACATATGCACACGTCTCCAATATAACTACTAAATTTAAATTCTGAGTTACTTGCTTTAACTTTGCTCAGAATTGTTTGTTTGTTTAATTTTCTGTTACTGCAACATTCTCTGAATTTCTCCTGGTTAATGGCATAAGGAAAGAAAGAAAATCCCTGATTTATTCTTGACTTGGTTCTCTTTCACTTCTCTTCTCATGTTTTCCCCCTCACTAAGTTATTTCAAATCTATTTATCTGCTTGGTTGTGGGTTTTTTTGTTTGTTTGTTTTACAAACCATCCTCCTGCCCCAGAAATCCCTGAATTCCTTCACACCATCTCTCAGCTGCTTTAGTATTATTATTCTTTGCTTTTCAGTCTAATGTCCCTTTCTATTTTCAAAATGCAAGCATGCCTTTGTATCTGTCTTTCACCATCAAGTCTTTAACTCTTCTTAGAATCATAGAATGGCTTGCATTGGAAGGGACCTCAAGGATCATCAGACAGGGTTGCCAGCCACTAGATCAAGTACTGGATCAGATTGCCCAGAGATGTGCAACCTAGTTTTGTACACTTCCAGGGATGGGGCATCTACAACCTCTCTGAGCAGCCTGTTCCAACACCTCATCACTCTTTCAGTAAAAAGCTTCCCCTTGACATCTAACCTAAATCTTCGTTCCTTTAATTTAGAACCATTCTCCCCTGTCCTGTCACTATCTACTCATGTAAAAAGTTAATAAACACCCTTTAAATACTGAAAGGCCACAATTAGGTTTCACTGCAGCTTTCTCTTTTCAGGCTGAACAAGCCCAGTTCCTTCAGCTTATCTTCATAGGAGAGGTGCTCCAGACCTTCGATCATCTTTGTGGCCCTCCTCTGGATCTTCTCCAAAAGCTCCATGTCTTTCCTGTGTTAAGGGCCCCAAACTTGTACGCTCAATATGGCATTTGAGCCTCAGCAAGTACCACTGCACTGAAGACAGTTTTTAACGTAATCTAATTTTAGCTCATATACTGTACATTCAAANAAAAAGAAAAAGAAAAGAAAAAAACCTAAAACATTTTAAAACATTTTAAAAAATTATAGATACACTACCAAACATACCACCTTACAACTGTACAATATTTGACAGCATTTGCCCAACCTGGTGAACCTGCAACTCTATCTTGGCACTCCAAGTTCTCTTCCCATACTTGCAAATTTTCATGTATCTTGTATCCTCTTTTTAAGATGGCACTTTCCATTCTCATAAACTTCTAAGTAAATTCCTAGATACTGCTCAAGCATATTGACACCTACCTTCCCCAGTAAAGTAATACCAGTTTGGGGACAAAGACTCTGCTGGATACACGATGTCCCTACCTCCTTCCTAGTTTTACTTACTCTGCATACCTTTCTTTTCTTCTCCTTCCACTAAATCATCCTACTAGTCCTACTCATCACTTAATCCAGACACCTGCATGCTTTGTCATAAAACCCCCTGTGGTTTCACTCAATTCCCTATAAACATCTACTAAAGTGACTTGCCTTCATTTTTTAAAACCTCTCTTAGTAGACTGCTTTCCTATGATAGCTAAGAAAAAGCTAACATAGCTTTTGATGCGCTCAGATCACTCATGCTGATCAATATAGTTTCACCATCTCCTTTCACTGCTCTTGTTGATATCTTGTCTGCTTCCTTTCATGTTCTATTTGTAAGCTTTATGGGAGAAAAAAGTGTTTTTTTTGGTGTGTTTTTCTAGTGTCAAAATAGCATTATTCTGATCTATGTTTGGAGTTTCAAGCCATACAGAAATATAAATTGCAGTATCTCATGAAAAATTCTCTTCACTGAATGGGTGTCTGTTCAGGCAGCGCTCCACTATGTAAGGGAATTGTGCTCTCCCACAGTTCATCCTTCAGAAAAGAAAGGGATCACTCTGAAAGTCACACAAAAAAGGCATCTGATAATGAACAGAACACTAAACAATTACCACAGAAATGATGATACTGGTGAATCTGAGGTACAAATAGTGTAAAACTCTCAGTTTTTTCAAACAACATTGTGAGGAGTAGTAACAGGCAGTATGTGATTTTTTGTAAAAAGCTAAAAATATGTCTCTCTGCAACAGTAGAAGAGGATGAAAGGATCAAGAATTCTACCTGTTTTACGTATCCTAAGCTTACCTTTATCACTCACTCTTCAGTGTATGAATCTTGAAGTATTTAATACAGAAAAATGTAAAGTGAAAGTTAACCAGGCAACAGAATAACAGTATTTTTCGTTCAAGAAACATTTTGTCTTTACAAGGAAATACAGCTGCCTAGGAACCTGTAAAACTAACCAGCCATTCTTGTGGTAAAATCCTACCAAACAGAATGACAACCACGGTTCCCATAGAGCCACCATTCAGTTCGAGGAAAAGCTCTTACATGATACAGTTTGTGCAACCATAAAACAGAGACCTACATCCTCATAATGCCAGTGTACTTCACTATCTTCCATCCACAGGGTTTACACGTGCTGCTATAACTTCTTTCTACAGATGCACATGAATCACTTGAAGCCATTAGAGATAGAGACAGCTGCATGTGATATAAACCCCTTAGCTAGCCCAGACTAATAGCTCTGCCTATTTTTGTTTTGGAGATTCTCTTTTTGCGTGGTATGTCCTACAAATTCACAAAATCATCTTTATTTCTAGCCTGCAGAGCTTTCAATTGACTTGGCAAAGCTTCCTCGTACCTTCTCAACTCTGGAATTGCTTTGAACATGACCTTTCCTTCAAATTCAAGTCTACAATTTCTGTCATAGGTTTCCTATTCTAATATTTCTTCTCCTTTCACAATACTTTTTTTGAAACATATTCTTCTCAACATTTTGTGGAGGGCTCTCTTGTACACCTGTGCAGAGTGGCAACCTCATTCACACATACAGCTACACCTGTCATCTGGACTCAGATCATGTGTCTAGGATCTTGTTTCTGGATTGACCTAAAGCAGCCTTTCTGTAAAGGAATACTTTTAAAATACTTCTAAAAATGCTTTTATTTACATAGAATAGAAACAATAAATTAAAGAAAAAATCTGTGGTTCAACTGGGAAGTCTTGCAACACTGAATTGACAGATTTGCCTCTTTGTGTACAGTAAGGCTCACTGAGGATGAAACATTGTGAGAGCTGACAGAAAAATCCTACAGAATTGTTAGGGTTTTTTTTTTTAAAGGTGATAACACAATTATTTTAAAAATTGAAATAGAAATAATATATGAAACTGTAAAGTTAAAAGATAGAGTCTCTAATTTACTTAACATATTCAACTAATTATAGAAACATAACATATTGGATTCAAGTATACTTACCTCACGAAGGATTTGCTGAATTAACTTACTTTTTCTCATCCTGTAAGTACTACTTAAAGTTTTAGAGTGAACCTCCTCTTACTTTTATCTGGCTTATAATGAATATTCACAGGTGAATTCAACAAAAGAAGCAGTAAAAGAAGAAGCAGAGAAGAAAAAATTGCAGATTTTTCCACTGTCATTTTAAACATGAGTTTATGCTTACAGTATCTTTTACAAAAAAACAAACAAACAAACAAACAAACCCACAAAATCTAGTGATAAAAAAACACTGCCTACTTACTGAGTCTCCTCTGATACCTGCTGGATTATTTGGGACAGTCATGACAGGTACGTTTCTACATATACTGTGTAATGTGATACCTTGGAGCACACATAGAAGTCCAGGTCAAGGACTCCTTTGTGTAATATTCGCTTGTCTAAATTTCTACTGAGGAAAATCAACACAGAAGCTCTTCTTGCTCTTGTGGTAGACATTATAGCCAGAGATGCAGTAAGCAAAGCCTAGAAATTTTTAAAAAGTGAAGAAAACTGTAACAATTGCTTTGTTAGGGCAAGTAGGGGACAAATGCAATAATGTCTATTTTACAGCAAATGCAATCACTCCCATAACTTACTGAAACACACTTTTAAGAAAGAGACCAATAAAAGTGTCTCCTGTGCAGAGAAGCTAAGCAACCGCTGAGCAGGAGCCTTGGCTCTTCATTTCCAAAGCTGATGCACAGGGCTACAGAGCACGCAGTCCCAGCGCATCTAGTGGTGTTTGAGAGTGGGATGCCACTGCCAAAGCAAGCAAGCTTCTTGCGGAACCTAGGGCTGTATGGCTGCACCATATAGCGTGTTGCTTGAGTTAATTACTTCTGAAATGTGGGGCTTTATTAATTTAACTGCTTTTTTTAGTGGACTCAGCTACCTTGAAGGTGCTGCACTGTGTATCCAGAGCTGACTTTAGGGACATGAATTTCATTACTACTTGCCCCAAACAAGAAAAACTGCACTTGCATATAAACTTTAATTTATGGAATACCCTACAATCTTAGAATCATTTGAGTTTGAAGAAACCTTTAACGGCCATCTACTCCAACCCCCCTGCAACCCACAGGGACATCCACAGCTAAATCAGGTTGCTCAGAACCCGGTTCAGTCTGATCTTGAATGTTTCCAGGGACAGGGCTCTCACCACCTCTCTGGGCATCCTGTGCCAGTGCCTCATCACCCTTATTCTTAAAAATTTCCATATACAGACTAAATCTCCCCTCTTTTAGTTTGAGACCGTTTCCCTTGTATCGCAATAGACCCTACACAATTTAACCTCCCTTTAGATACTGAAAGGAAAGTTATGTGAACTTTTTGTCCTTGTAGCCATTAAATTAATATTCATAGTTTGAGAACACTGATTTCTAATGATAATGCCCTATTTAGTTTTCCCATGTGAATGAAACAAACACACGCACAAAAAAAAAAATCACTACGCTTCCTAACTCGTTAAGTGAGAGTGGGTTTCTTGTGTCCAAGCATAAAAGGCACATGTTTTTACCATCATTAACTAAGAGCTAAATAACCTTGAGATTTTCACAAACTCTATGCAGTGCAGAGTGACAATGTAATTAAAATGTTGTGATGTGTGATTTGTATAGACTGCACTGAGAGCTGTAACCAGATTAACTACATGACTTGCACACACTGCCTGCAATGAGTTATACCACTTTAAATAATTACAAGAATTAAGTTCTAACACAGGCTGTCTACAAAATATATTGGCTCTGACCAGATTAAGTATTGGAATTAATAGATTTACACTGACTATGCCCACAAAGTGAAAGTCCCTTGCAATATAAAATGAAGAAACGTGAATGTACAGTACAGAGTAGAATGCAGTCATTGCTCAATCTCAGTGGAATGGACTGGCACACTCTACTGTATTTGAAACTGTAAAATGGCATGACCATATCTGTTTAAAAAATGGTTCTGTCATACTGCTTAAATATGATTTTGTACAGTCTAGTTTAAAGGTAGATGTACAGGATAGCCCAGTCAGCCAAATTTAAATCCCATGTATGATCCCAGTCCCACAACAGGAGATCTGGAGAACAAAGTGATCACTGAGTAGCATTGCTAAAGACCTTCTGCACTGGAGAATGTTAGCCCTTACCAGAGTGGATGCTACAATTTTTCCCACTTATCCTGGAATCCAGGTACATTGTAGACATGATAAAAGAGTGGGATAATGGGATACTTCTTGGAGCACCTTAAGTACTAGACAAAATCAGCCTTACATGAATTGCTCTGCAGGCTTCAAAGCAAGGTTCAAAAGTGAACTAAACTACAATTTTGCTTTCTCTTGAGGAATTTATGCTGCATACATACACAATTTCCTCCCTGTGCTAATCCCACACAAGAAAGAGGGTTTTTAAAATCAGATGTAAATCCAGCATGAGTTCTGCTGGTCACCCTAAGTAAAGCGAATGTTACAAAAAGACGTTCAGATGGAAAGAAGGTGGCATGCAGGAAAGGGAAAAAGCGTACAAGAACTTTGTGAAAGTTAAAATTGACTTCAAGCTTATAATAAAATGAAGGGACATGAAATTCCATAGGTTAAATTTCCCAGATTATCATGTCAATTTCATGAGAAAACCAGGGAATGTTTCCTGGTTATGAAGTCTTCCACAAACCTGAAAGCAGACCAGACTTACTCACATATCCATGTCAAAACTTGTGCTAGGCTAGGACTTAGATATCACAGCTGCCACCATGAATGCTTTCATTCACCACGGCAGTCTATTCAATCAAAATAGTCTACTCTGACACAGTATAGACTTTCTAGTCTCACACAACCTTTTTTTTTTTTTTTCCATTGAGGAAATTACATATGCACACACAAAATGGAAAATAAAATGAGTGAATTGATTATGGTAAAATAAGCATTTTGCTTTCATTTTTTCTAGTAGTAAGAGTATGACAAGGTGGGAGAAGAGGCTGATAAGTTGAAAGACAAGGAAATGATAGTGCTGATGCTGGAGATGTTCATTGTGTTATTTACAAAAAGAAATAAAGAAGTCTCGGCCTTGGCAACAACAACAACAAAAAACGCATGGAAAATGCAATATACTGCCAGATATGGAAGTTATGTGAAACTCTTTTAGCCTGTCTTTATCACCAATCCCACACTATGGTGTAATAAAAAGCCTCAACACAGGTATAAATCACAGAAAGGCAAACTGTCAACTGTTATATTGTTAAGCTAAGCATAAGCCAAGGCAAAAGTGAATTATGCCTAGATATTTAGACTAAAGTCACAGAAGAGTCTACATTAGAAAGAAGATGCTTTGAAATGAGGAGAAAAAAAAGTCAAATGAGTTTCAGGAGAATTTCTGAGCTGCATAAAAACTGAGGCTTTATGCAAAGTACTTCTTTTGATTCCAACTTCATATACCTTAATAGTCAAGAAGTCTACAATTTACATGTTTATTCATCCCTTGGAAATACCACATTTCTTCCTCAAGGTAGAAAGTTTGAACCTTGACAACTTCTTCAGTAACTGTCTTGCTTTGTTTCTTTATTCATGCGCTATCCTTCCCCCTCCCCCCCCCTTTTTTTTTTTCAGTATACTCATCTCATAAGCCATAAAGTTAATTCATCCTGATTATGGGATTTTCCTTTCATTTGTCTCTACTGATCAGCTCTTTATCATTGATGTAAGAAATAAAGGTTTAGTTATAGAAAAAGAGAACTATGAAAACATTGTACTGAAGACAGTCATCTTTGCCTTATAAGAATACATCTGACCCACTATGGCCATGTCTCAGGCAAAACTGATAAGTAAAAAGACTGAAGAAAAACATATACTCACAGCAAGCTTTTCTACATCATCAATATCAAGAAACATGAAAGACTGCAAACTCCAATTACTCCAACTAATCTAATTTGGAAAGAGGAATAAACCTCTGGCAGCTGTGTCACAGCTTCTCGCTGTGTCTAAGGAGATGTCAGTTTTGTTCCTAATATTCTCACGAACTCCTAAGTTGTTTTATGTGCCTCAATTTCTTATCTGTGAAGATAATAACATTCATGATACTTCATAGAGGTTTTAAATGATTAAATTATTGAAAGTTTGTGAGGTTTTAAAATCATGTGATGTCAAATAAACACAATAAGTAATTTTCCAGTAGGAATTCCACCTCATGCAAGAAGAAGAATCAAACCCACTAGTAATAACAACAAGGAACGTGAAATGCAATCTTCTGAGGTCATAACTCAGTAATGAATAATGCTGTTTGGTGGAACTTTGAATTGTACCTATATGTTCACTTCTTTTAATGGGTATTTGCTCCTTCCATTTCATTGACCTTGGCAAAATGAGTTAATTTCCTTTTGTAGACAAAGGCTACTTTCTGCAGTCAAACAGTCCACGCAAGAAGAACCATAACATAAAACCTACCTTATAAACAGAAGAAGCAGCAGTCCTCAGGACTTCACAAGATTGAAGCTGAAACTTAGCATTAAGTGCCTCTGAGTCTAGAAACCAGAGAAAGATTAAGATGAGAAAGGATAAGAACTCAGCCACATGCTAGGCCAGGATCTAGAGGGTACAAATTTTTCAGACCTACTCGAAGGTGGTCAGATGAGAGCACTACCAAAATTCAAATCCGTATCAGGAAAATAGTGCAAGGTAGATATAAACCAATTATCAAACCAAACTGGAATAATGCCATACAGATGAGATGGAAGCAAGAATGAGAAAAAGTAAAATGAGGAGCTATCTGGATAAGATGGAACTTTAACAACTCCCACAAAGTTTTTACATCTACACTACACTTTTTGTGGCTAATGACAGCCTTGAGACGAGCTCTTAAAAAAGGTTCTTTGTGTTCACACTGTCCTTATCGGTTCCCATGGAAAATTATTCAGTCCTAGCTATAGATAAAAAACATATGGAAGTTGAAAGAAGTAAAAGTCAAAAAGAAGGGTATCACGCCATAGAAAAAGCATTGCCTTGAAGACATTATTCTTCCCATCTTATAGCTCACTAAACCTGGTCCATCTTTGTGAGATCAACCTCACTGATTTTGTGTCATCACATTCACCTGGTGATAAATACAAAAAAAAAAAAAAAAATTAGACTATTTACCTACTTCTAATAATGAGAAAGAGACTGTCTTCACCTACAAACATTTCCACAGATTCCCCACACACTTCCTTGATAACAGAGAGAATGATATCTGAAACATTTTGGTGAAGCAGGATTACCTTTTTTTCATTGCAGAACTATTAAAGCAGACTCTAAGAATTATTCATAAGCATTCAAACAAAAGTTAAACAAATGAATAAGAAAGAAACTGAAAATCTGTACTAATTAGCAGTGGTAATTTAACTTTGTGAAATAACAGAAACAAATGTCACATGGAAAAAGAACAGTCTAAAGTTAAATAAAGCAGAGAAAAACAAACTAGTACTATCTGTGCTGCAAAATTGGCTATATGTTTTTGATTTTTTTTTAAGTTGTTATCTAAAAGTAAAATTATCTTTACTTTTTTCTATCTGGAAAAAAAAAAAAAAGAAGGTTAGACATATCTCTATAAACAGCTGGTTATAAATGAGCTAATCACCTGAATGACTGGCAACAGCAAACCCATACTGTGGTAAGAAACTTGCACATTAATGGAATCAGTAAGAGTGGACGTAAGAGAGTAAGCATGTGAAAATACAATGTAAGAGTGAAAAGGAAAATAAGTAAACTAAGGCTATGGAAAAATATTTTTATACTGCTAAAATTCAAGTAACTCTTCATTTCTAATAGATGCCTGTGAGAGAGCAGTTCCCAATTCAAATATAGTAGTATAGTTGCTTTGGAAATGTGAGGTAACCTTTCAGGACCCACAAAAATGAATTTCAGTCTAGAGTTCCCATTGAATGCATCCTCTGAATGGTGCCTGCATTAACTATTACATCAGTTTTACAAAAAAGAATTTGCTGATAGAATTTATCTATCAAGAAGAAAAATCAGTGGACTCAAACAGCTGGTCAGCCCAGGTTTTTTCCTTTTGGCACTGGATTGTTTTTATTCCTTCCCTTCAACTTTCTATCCTCATAAAGAGAATAGAAACATATGAATCCTGAAAAGCCTTTGGAAATAAAATATTAGATTTTCTGGATTAAAATACTGAAACGTTGCAAAAATTATAAATTTTCAATAGAAATTTTTTAAGTTAAGATGTAAATGGACATTGCCCCTCTTATACTCTACAGATTTACACATAAAAAGTTTCTGTACTTGAGAAGGAGTTTAAATGTACCCTCCACTTTCAAGATAGCAAAGAAATTATATACTAGAAGGATAATATAGGATAAGGATTTTTGGTTTCCCACAGTGTAGAAGATGTTCCATGACATTTTCTTAATGACAACCTAAAATTCACCTTACCAAAGACTATCAACCAGGATTCTGAAATGGATTCTGAAAGCCATGACAACAAAGTATGAAACGCAGGTAGCAATTTTAACAGTTTCTGTACTGTCTTAATTAGCATTGAATATTTTTATGGTAGGAATCTTGGTAAATATTTAGACATCACTGCTACATTGTCTGTACGTATATAATAATACAGTTCAATCTTTCATAAACTTTTACTTAAGGTATATAGAAAGACAACTAGCCTAAAAGGTTTGTTTTCCATAATCCCTCCTTAGGGTTGGATACTTACACCTGCCAGAATAGTTGTAAAACAGATGGTCAAAAGCCACAGTCATTAATTTTTGCATTAGAGACATACAGGTGGTAAATTTGTGGATAATCTGCTTAATTATTTTCCAAAGATCATTTATTTAGTTAATATTTAGTTATCTCTATTTTAAAATTTTCAGCTTGGTATAACAGATTAATGATATACCATGTTGTATTACACTGCCTTCCATGTGTTCTAGTATATTACAGCATGTCAAGATAGATGATAACTTTCACAATGTAAATATCATGCTGCAGTTTAAACACAGCACAAGAACTAATGCACAGATGTAGTGTTCATTTCCTTCCTGCTCTATCTGAAAAAATAAATACCTTCCAACCAGAGTGTGCAAGAATAAGCACAGTTACTATCCTTCTCCCAACATTCAAGCATACCTGCTGCTTGACTGTTACACATCTATCATCTGTAGAGATTACTCATTTTTTATTATTTATTTTCATCAATGGTTGCTGTGCACTGAGGCTACAGAACAATTATTTGTAAAGCCACCGTTCTCTCAGAAGCATAAAACTCTTATTACAGTATTCATGACTGCACCGTCCAGTCTCTGAGTATCCAAGTCTAAAACTTAAATTGTGATTCAATAAAATCTGCCTTTGTTAATGACGCACAGTAGGGTCTTTCTGGCTCATATCTCATGTAAACGTCTCAGCTCCGTAAGGGCTCAATGATTTAATATTCTGGATATTATACATGGTTCTGGGTCAAACTACAAATTGATTGGATTTGAATACTAATCAAGTTGACCTCAGTTCTTAACATGTTACTAGTTATGCCTGCGTTTGAAATTACCTAGGAATATCTTTACATAAACATAAAGACTAACTAAAGGTAGAGAGATAGACCTGATTTTATAAGAAAAACTAATAAAAAATGCATTTTTTCTTCTATGCAATATTCTTTCTCTAGTGTGTGATAAATAGACAGCAGCTGTCCATATGCACTGTGAGACTGCTGTACTTAGAAGCCACAATTTTCTACATCAGCAAAGGTATCATTTCAGTCTTGAGCCTAATGAAATAATAATCACTGGGACAACAGGTATAATTGCTGCCTGCTATAACTGTGCTACTCCGCTGGAGTGTATGATTCTATTTTGATTGTTCTTTTTCCTGCTTGGCAGATGGCAAATTGTCTTAATTATCCATTCACACTTTGAAACCTCTTTAACCTCAACCAGTTGTCTTCTTGAAGACCATCAAGCAGAAAACATGTTCATCCAACTATGTATTAGTACAAACTGTGTCCTTCTAATAAGGCAGCACACAAAGCAATATATATCCTGTCACTGTAGCAACAATAATATCTGCCTATATAAAGGCAGTATCCTGAGAACTTATATTCTGTTACATACCATGCTGAGAAGAAAGGAAATTCAACCTTACCAGTCTATACTGCTTTCCTCCATTCTACACATTGTAAAATATTTCCACTTTCTTAACTAAATATGAGCTTTTCTCACTTTTTGCTCCTGTAACAACAGCATTATGAACATCTACTTTTCCTCATTATATGAGAAGCACGTTTAAGTTCACCACCAAGAGTTACCATTTCTTAATTTTGCACATCCTGAAAGGAAATCTCCAAATTTCACAACTCAGATTAATGAGTAATAGGAAAAAAAATTTGACATAGTCATTACTTCAATGTCATGTGAGACTACTATTGGAAATTCACTCTAGAGAAAATTTTGCTGCTCAGCACTGGTCAAAAATTCTACATTTCCACAAGCATGGGGACTTTAGCATACACAAATAAAGAAATAAACAAAAAAACCTCACCTATAGACAGTATCTACTTAGAATTGAGAGATTAATGGTACAGGCCACTGCAGGTGACTTTCTTTGACACAACTGTAATTTAAACTTTGAGACCATTATATTAGAAAATGTACAGTGAAAATTAATTCCACAGGTATTCAAAAGTTTTTCAGATGTGTAACCTCGTTTTATTCCAGTGAAGACTTCTTCAAATTGAGAAAAGAGATAGTCTGGTCACTTCTGATGTAGAATGAAAATAAATTCTGAAATTTCACAGATGTAATGAAACATCACTCTTGCCTTTATACAGTTTAATTTAAAATACTTTTTATATAGCCTGCGCTCTCTCTCTCTCTCTCTGTACACAAAATTTATTTTAGCCAAGAAAGCTCACAGCAATGCTACATCCCAATTATACTGAATTTCTGAGCACATAAAGCATAATATTTACATGTGAACTATAGAAAATTGCTTAAGTGTTGATAATGGGTAAGTTTTAGAGTTTTAAATAAACTCAAAAAAGAAAACATAACATCTCAAAAACGTACTCATTATTTTCAAGCAAGACCAAGTCATTACCTACACATGAGAAATGGAAGAAAGGATTTGAACTTATTTTGACTTTTGAATCTAACATTATTCAGAGATTTTCTTGAGGTTGCTGAGTAGATGTAGTAGATTTAAACTCCAATCATGTGTTTTTAAACTTGATTTACTTGGGTTTTTAACTGTGTTGAACCTTCATTCTTGTGACAGTCCCAGTGGAACAAGAAATGTTTTGCCTGCTTTTTCATAATTTTCACAAAATCGGGAACTTCTATGCTTCTCCTTAAAATACATGAAAGATTTTTAAGAGAGAGTTTGATTTAAAAACAGGTGACACAGAAACATAAGAGAGGGGTGCAAAAAAAAATTCCAAGCATGTGAATTAAATGTCTTTAAAAATCTTCCTTCTTTTTCCATTCTGGTTACTTGATTGTTGTTTTTAATCAGATAGAATCAGATATCCCATCTAATCTGCCTACATTTGTCAATATGCTACTAAATAATGTATAGATCCTTTCTTATAGAAATTGGAGGACAAGACTCACTTAATCCTTTAAAATCACGTGGTTCTGTATTAAAAAAAAAAAAAAAAAAAAAAAACCAACACAACAAAGCAGTATTTTGCAAACAGAAGCTTCACATTCTGTATATGTATTTAAGAACACTGCTGCCAGCTTGATTTCTGTCATTAACAGTTAGTTCTTCCAGTCTACCAAGTAAACTAATCACTGTATCTGACAAATTATTTTTCAGTGTATTTCCAATATATATTCCAGCATATTTTCCAATATATATTTCCAATATATATTTCATGAGCCCCCCCTAATGCAGTCTAGGTGATACAGCAATAACAAATGTCGTGTGTATAATCCTTCTGAGACAGACCTCATTTGACTGCTCAAGTGTAGCTCTGATATCTCCTGTGACAAATTCCACTGAAGTATCCATTTCTAAAATTTAACACTGAAGTCAATGTGTTTCTTCTTGGAGTTCTCACACTGTCATGTATTTATACAAACAACTGAAGCACAGTGGCAGTGAAATCAAATGTATTATGGAAAACATAACTGTGAGTAATTCCAAAGCCCTTAAGAATGACAGAGGAGAAACAACTAAGTTTGCTTGGTTGCAGAAAGAAAGTAAAAAAAGCAAATGACAAAACAACAACAAAAAAATAATAAAAAAAAAACAGCAACAAAACCAAGAAACTTGTATCAAGATCTGTCAGACTCTCTAAATCACCAGTATTTCAGGCAGGTTTCTGTATGGTGCTATCCATTTTTGTTTGACACTGATGAATAAAGCCTAAGATGTTCTCCACAAGACTCCTACTGGTGTTTCCTCAAAACTGTGTTCTCAGGCCACTGTACTCCTGATAAAAGCTTCTTTCAGTGATGCATCAGTGACAGATGGGGAGAGAAAGATAAAAATAAGATCTATAGCATAAAACAGAAAAGTAAAATGACACAACTGTGTATCCTTATCATTTTCCAGTTGAAACAAATAAAGTTAAAACAGTTGTGAATGATGAAGTTCTACAAGTTTTTTAAGTTTACTTTATGTCACCCAGAATTTTCAAAATATCTTAAAAAGCAGTAAAATGAATCACTCTTATCTGATTATTTATTTTTCTGGCATTAAAAAAAAAAAAAACTTTTGACATTTCTCTTCTCCAAAGAATGGTTTCCTATTTTGTTCCTCTTTCTGTCCAGAAATTATTTCTTAGAGAATCAAGAGCTTCCTCCCAGACCCAGGATGAACACAATATCAGCATGTCTGCTTTTCCAATCTCCACTGCTTATCCATCAGTTTACTTGTATTTCAGTTCTTGTTTTGCCCATCTGTTCTCTGCTACAGGCTCTGTCGTGTGGTTTAGCCTTCATAATTTGACCTTGGTTGTTTTAAGAATAGTAACATGGAAAATCTAACCAAGTCTTATTACATTCTTCTTCCTCTTCTTCCTCTCTATCATTTGCCCTCAGTGAGAGATATCAAATAGCATATAGTCAAGAGTATGAAAGCTGATTTAGGCCCTCCAGCCCATAAACGACCTCTAGACTCTACTACCCACACACAAGTTTTAATGACCTGTAACAGAAACAGATATAGGAAGAAAACTTCAAGCATAATGACTGAAATAATTTCTCTGTGGAGCTCATGGCTCCTAATGCTGTACAGGGTTAAGAAAAAGGAATAAATAAATAAACAACAAAATAAAACAAAAACCACAATAAAAAATAATAGTCATGGTATACTCCACTTTTTCCTTTGGTAGTGAAAAAAGCAGCAATGAAATTATGTTATACCAGTTTTCATTATCTAAGTTACTTCCACTCAGTCACGGTCCCTTGCTTCAGGGCGTTTTTTCCTGTATGCACTTAATAAGACATCTGGAAACTGAAAGCAGTCTCGCAGCCTATAAACTGTGTACCCAATGAGGAAAAATATATGTATTGCTCATTCATGAATGCAAGCATTGCTTCTGCCTCCAGTCCCTTCTCAGTGCCAGTGCTCCACCTCAGCTCGTAGCTACTCATGGTGGGAACTATCACCTGCTCTGCCATAACTAGCAGCTTGAGCTAGAGGAACATACATTTTAAGGAAGCAATCCTGTAAAGTGCTAAGTAGTACCTTCCAATTCTATTTTATGCAGTTTAACTCGAAAGCCAGCATGTTAGCTGCCAGCTCAATGGCTTGGAAGGCGTTTTGGTTTTATTGTGTTTAATGCATTTCTAGGTTTCCCAATACACAGACAATATTATAAAGAGATAATCAAGACAGAGTTTGGAGCTCTGCTCAGTTACAAATGTAATTGCTCTAGTTAATATCACCATAAGAATTCAGATTTTAACATCCTGATAAATCCTGATGTCATTTTCTGATCCTTTGAAGTCTCAGATACTTCTCAAGTTAAGTGACCACAGCTCCTACCCCGATTAAGGTTCAAGAATCCACCCTTCAAAGTTAGGCTGTTTAAATTGTGTTGCTTCAGCAAGTACAACATCTTTCACCTGTAGGTCACCAGCACAGTGTAACAGAGCTGTGCATGACTGAGGGATGTATCTACCCAAGCAACTGTTGGATAGCATGTGGGATGATGATCTCAGACTAGTTACTAGTGGACAGACAGGCTTATGATTTGGAAATAAAGCTCTCACAGCTGCTGCTAATTGGCTCCCTTCTCAGCAGTTTCAGCACTGAGGCTGCAGACCTCAGAGCCACTGAGATTCTGAGATTAAATTGTTTTCTAATCCCTAGAAGTACTCAACTGAGTTCTGGGAATAAACAGTTCAGTGAAGGGAATTTGCACTGGTGCTGTCCGTGCTGTCCATTTTCTAGGGATAATTAAGGCCTTCATTTTCTAAGGCTGTCAGTCTGACATCTTCCATCAGCACCAACATTCACTTGATCCTTGCATTTTACTTTGTTAAGAAGGAAGATGAAAAAGGTGAGAAAGGAAGAAAAATAAACCTTGCAGAGCGAAATCATCTCATTTACATCTGAAAAGTCATTGAACACCAAACTGTCAGTGACTTTACAAAAAATGTAAATTCCTGCTTCTGTTACAATTCCTGAGGACACAAAGAAACAATAGCACAGTAAGACTTTAGCCTTTGAATATCTGGTAACTGAGATTTTCCAAAGCCAGTTTGGATGCAGTTTCTAAGTGAATTATATGCGATGAAAAATAGTCATAGCTGCTTCTTTTATTACCTATATTTATGTAATTAAAATAGGAAAGACTCTTCTCTGAATGAAGTTGTTCATCTCACACTAATAGTATTTCTTCATGTTATGGAGATGGTAAAAGAAAAGTATAATTAATCCACTGTCCCCGTATCAAAACCAATAGACATTGAGCAATAAAATATAATCTGATTTTGCCATTACCTCAAATGAATTTTTTATCATCTGTTAGTAACTAAATCATAAATCATTTTTCAACAGCTATTTAACGAGATGAAAGATAATCAGTGTCTGAAATGTAGTGTTATAATATCCATTTTGAATGATCAGTCTACTTTTTCTATTAAAAAATAAAAAAAAAAAGACCTTTGTGTGTCACTTTGGAAATGCGCAACATTTTTTGACACCTCCAGGAATTATAAGTAAGGTAATGGGGTCAACTGCTCAGGAATGCACTCAAAGGTGCTACACCTCAAATTACACCCTACATCTTCACAATGTCAGAAGGAGTCATTCTACCAATTGCAGTCCAGTCCCATATTAACATTAATCTGCCATCAGATATTCATCTCAGTGGTCAGTATTTGTAATGAGCTTCACACAAGTAATGAAGGTTCATCATAAACCAATGATCAGAAATTTGCATGAAACAGAATTCTTGTCAAGCACAAATGCTGCCAAACCTTCTTAGTACCAAAACAACAGATTATATTAACTTGGTATCCCATTGTCAGTTCATTTTTTCTATTACAAGTTTCGCCTGCGAGCGTGTATTGTTTACTACAGTATCTGAAACACTAAGCATGCTAATGTATAGCAAAATAATAACCCCACTATTAAATCCATTAATATCATGATAGAACTGCTTTATTTCCTTTTACAGTCTTTCCAGGATTTTTCAATTAGCTTTCTATTTTTTAGAGGCAAAGAATTTTTAAATATGTTTCCTAATCTCATTTTTCTTGAGAGAAATCAACAGCTGCTAAATTACCCCATAACCAGTACTTCAAACATGAGATGGCATTCAGTGACAAGCAGAAATGTAATACTTTCAATCTGCTAAGCAATGTATACTCCAAGTGTTTTAAATTCTGACACTCATCTGGGATAAACCAGCTTCATTCTACTCATTTCATTAAGGTCAGCACTTTTCTGCCACAAGTAGAAGAATGCTATTTTAGTTAACTGAACAAATTCATATCAAATTTTCAGCCCACCTTTTCCATTCACATGACCAACTGATTATTGACTGATTATTGCTCTTCTGAATGCACAGTCTCTTCACTATGGAAGCTGTCTACAAGTACAGGGCATAGAAATCATATTTACAAACTTGAAAATCTTTAATAAATTGTGTAGAAAATAATATTGTTAGGTACAAAGGGCTTTTGCAAATGATTGAACTCCAAAATTATATTTGATAATTAATAATTCTTTATTGCAAGAATATGTTCAAACATCACGAGCATATTCTTACTAACATACATTTTTTTTTTTAATAATTCTTCACCCCTGCCCAGTATTTGTCATGTTTGACTCACTCCACAACCACACATAACTTTACTGCTTCTCAGATAGGCTGTGGTGCCAGAATTAGAGCTTGGTGACCACAGATATTTTGGCCTGCTCTGAAACTAATAGTAAATTGTATTACCTAAATGCAACATTCATTCCAAATAAATGCAAGAGAAGAAAGAGAAGAAAGAAAAGAAAAATTGTTCTATCAATAAACTTTTGAAAGAGGTCTTGTTCCTCTCGTACCTCATGGTGACATCTAACATCTAAACAAAGAGAAATAATTGTAGCTAACAAAAACTTGATGGCTAGTGCCAACAACTAATGCTTCAAAAAAGGCTAAATAACACTTTTTCCTCAGGACCACTAATCATCTTGCATAGCTTTCCTCACTACTGAGAATGTCACTATGCATTTTGCATAATACTGATAAATTAGATTTAATAAACAACTATTACTCACCTTTCTTTTCTAAAACAGCTTTTAACTGCAGAGTGGATTTTTACTTTAAGGCATTAAAATGACATGTAGTTTCTAGTGCTTTAAGCACCTTGTAAAATATTTTCGTATGCCTACTGCAATACATCATCTTAGCTGATACATGACTTCCTGACATGAAAATGATATTACCAAAAGAATGCCTGCAACTTGCTTGAACTATACATTTTGTTCGTCTTCTGTAGAGCAGGAAATCAACAAGGAGTTATTAAAAATATTTTGGGTTGGCTTTCTCTCTGCATGTTTGTATACATTTCTAATTCTCAACTTCTTAAATACCAGGGCATTAAGAAATTCCCTAATGTGATACTCATTGCATCCAATGCTATAAAATAATGCAATGATTCATTATATTTCTTGACAATGTACATTAGTATAGCACTCCGTTATTTCTCAGATAATCAGAGGTAGTCAGTTTCTGTCCGCATAAAAATGAAGATGGTAAACAAGCAAGCATTTCATATCTCCTTGGCTGCCCAAGGAGGTTGTGGATGCCCCATCCCTGGAGGCACTCAAGGCTAGGCTGGATGTGGCTCTGGGCAGCCTGCTCTAGTGCTTGGTGACCCTGCACATAGCAGGGGGGTCGAAACTAGATGATCATTGTGGTCCTTCTCAACCCAGGCCATTCTAAGGTTCTGTGGCCTATTGGAAAGGACTCAGATGGACAGAACGACTCCCTCTGACATCTACATGTTTACCTCTTCCATTTAAATTTTTCAATACACATTTAAAAGTAAACAAATAGCTCATTGGCAAAAATCAATATAATATTACTAAATAATACAAGATTCTTTAGCTTCTTTTTGGTACAGCCATTGCATATGGGTTCATATTTATAATACTACAGTATTCCTGAAGGATACTTGTTAAACTACTATACTGTAACAGGTTTTTTCTAGCTGTCATAACTTAGCTTCTCCTTTTTTAATAAACTAAAATAAAAAGCATATAAAAATACATAAAATATACATTATACACTATTAATTGATTCATCTTGTGATTCACACTATGAAACTTTTGACAGGTCATTGAGAGACTGCAGTAATAAACTTCCTGTAGAACCAATTTAGAATAAGAAGAAACAAGCTGCCAAATGTACAATGCACATCATTTACATTTACTCCACAGCCACAGTCTCATTTTCATTTCTTTCCTGACACTTCAGGTTGCTAGCATTGAGTAAAACTATGAGATACTTAGAGAAATTCATCTCTATGTGGCATTTGGATCAGAAATAATTCACTTTTTCTATTAAGAACTTCATATGTTCAGGAACTCCACAAGGTTATATAAAGACAGATTCCAAACACTGATAAATCACATGTTTCTCATAATAAGCTGCTTGAGAACAGAGCAAGAAAATCCCCGCATAGAATATAAATATTTTTTGAATCAGCATCACTGAGGATGTTTAAAAGAAATATCAGTGACACGCATCATAGTTCTGTTATAAAATTTTATACCAAGGTGAAGATATACAATTAAAAATCTCTTCAAAATTCTTCATAAATCTTTGTTCTTCTTCCAATATTCCCCTTTATAAATAATAGATTTCAGCTATATATTTAAAATATGCCATTGAAGGTGCATGGGTAAGAAAATGTGTAGTTTCACAACAATTAGCTGGTGAGTTGTTAATTTTCAATTGAAAATATGGAGGTAGTTTTCCCTCTTTGGTTTTTAGACAAGGTATTGATAGTATTGGCCAAACCAATGAGTCAGCTGGAGAACAGTAAACTTTACGATAACAACAAGCTTTTGATGTGTTTGAAACAACAGAAAGACGCCAAGGAAAGAATAAAAAGAGGGATCAAAGGACACAAAATTTAATTTTGAGGTGCTAACAGATTAGTACCATGCACAGACTATCTGATTAAATAATAACTTTAACTGGTTCAGCACAAATAGGATTTACATTCTGTTGGGTCAGAAGGTATTTTCTCAAACGCAGATCATTGAACCAGTGGATCATAATGGCTTCTTTAAAAGCCTTTTATGATCTATTTATGTAGCCTTAGAGTAATTACAGGCAAGTTGTGCCAGTATGGGTACTCTCTGCACACATTATCTTCTAATGCAAGAAAACAGATGCAGTTCAAAGGAAATAAGCACTGTGTATTTACAGTATTGTTTTTCTAAAACTGAATACTTTTTTCTTATTTTTCATTACTAACATTACTATGCAATTACAATTCTACAAACTGACTATAAGCAGAAGGGGAAATGAAAGGAAATAACACATCTCCATTAACTTACTATTCCAAGTTTAACATTCTCCCCCTCTCCCTCAAGAAAAGCTTTACAAACAGAAGTTCAGACCTGAAATTTCCCAACCATTTCTCAAAGAGCTTTTATTAAACTGAATAAATACTCTGATGAGCATGATTTCCATGGTCATTTTAATTAAAGAGCTAAAAGAAGTCTTATTTTTGTATTTTCATTTCTCAAAGTCAACTGGAATTCAAGGGTCATACTCTGTAACTGCTTGATAGTGTACAGAACTGGCTTGTTTGTCACCAGTGAACACACCACAGCCAGAAGCTTTGATGTTTTGATGGGATGACGCAAACCACAAATGTATAGACTCATCCTGCCATGTACATCAAAAAGACCAAGAGGATGCCAGTTGTATTATATGGGAATTTACAGACAGGGAGTAAAGGGGCTGTAAAAAAAAGATATATTATTACCTTTTTAAAAATCAAGCTTGTAGAAAATGCAGAATTTGATAAGTAAATTTACATTTCTGCTCGTATTTTTTTTTTCCTTTATATAGGATTATTACTAAAAATTTTATGCAAAAACGGTTCTCATATTTTCAATACTTCTGCTGATTAACTATAAGCATAATAGTCTGGAGAAAGACATAAAAAGCTTAAATAAGCAAACTGCTTAGGAAAATATAAAATCAGACACTTGGTTAAATATTTAATATAAATTTCAAATCAATGACAGATCCACAGAAGCAAAAATAAATAAGGGTGATAATGCAGGCTGCATTCAAAACATAGCTCATTATTTATTAAAAGACAGTCAAGAAGCAGGTTTGTTAACCTATCTGTCATTAGAGGACTGAAGTTACACTATCTGTTTGAAGACTAAGTGATTTTAAGTGATAAGACAATTTGCTAATCAATAGGAACTTTCTTAAGGAACAAGGATTCAGTTCCTGACATGTGAAGAACAGAGAATAAATGGTCAAACATCAAATTTAGATGATGTAACAAGTTTGTTTTAATTTAAAATGTATCATTTCAGTTGCTTGAAATTCTTTTACTATCTATTGTTTTTCAAAAGTACTCACATTTTATTGCTTCTTTCAGCTATGCACTGTACTCTTAAATTAGAAGTACTAAGAGCAAATGTGGGTATAAAGAATTCTATGTTTCTCTCAATTGATAATAGTTTAGGAGGAATTTTGGTCATAATTCTTAATTTGATGAATTTTCTTGTTTCTACTTTGGCAAGAATTAAGAAAGAAAATAAAGAGCTCCCCGAAGTTTTTGGTTTTCTTCTGCCTTCAGTTTCATTCCTGATTTGACCCACTTTCACTGGGATATAAGTTTAAAGGTCAGATTTGGTATATATTTCTCCATGCCTCTGAGGATGTCTCTTTTATAAGCCCTTTCTACTTTAAAAAGCCACTTGTCAAGACAGTGGACAAATTTGTCTCTAAGGCAGAATGCATCAAAGACCTTCAGGACTTATTTGGCGTGGCTAAATATGAAATCCCTAAAACTGAAATATTATGGGCAGAACTATATTGTTTCATCTATTTATTCATTAAATTTATTATTATATCAAAAAAAAAAAAAAAAAAAAAAAAAAAAAAAAGGCTTTTTCCAGTGACTATGTGGTGCAGAAAGCTGCTGTTAACCAGACAGGCAGAACCTGCATGAAACACTAAGCCTGATGACACAAGTAGCTGAGTTCCTATGTCCTCGGTTGTGGTAGCCTGACATTAGCCACATCCCAGACAAACACCCAGCCACTCTCTCATTCACCTTAGTCAACAACACAGGGGAAGAAAAGAAGAAAGAATGTTTGTGGGTCAAGATAAAGACAGGGAAGTTGTTCACCAATTACCACCACGTGCAAAACAAACTTGTCTTGGGGAAAAATAATTTCTTGCCAATTAAGAGCAAGGGTGTGATGGTGAGAAACAAAGATAAGAGCTGGAACACTTTCCCCTACCCTTTCCTTCTTCTCAGGTTTATCTTCACTCCTTCATCCCTGACTCCTCTACTTTCTCCTTCCACAAAAATTTACAATTACCTCATAACTCTTCTCTGCTGCTTCTTCCTCCTCATGCTTTTCCCCTAATTCAGCATGGGTCCCTCCTTTTCCCAAACTGCCTCAGCATGGGTTCTGTGCATAGAGTTCAGACCTTCAGGAATGTACTGTTCCAGCATGGGCCCCTTTTGGGCTGCAGTTCCTGCCAGAAATCCTGCTCCAGCATGGACTCCACTCTATGGGCTACAGCTCCTTCTAGATCACTTGCATGAGCATGCGCACTCCATGGACTCCTTCAAGCCACAAGTACCTGCTACAGGAGGCTCCTCCTTGGGCTGCAAGGGGAGAACTTGATGCATCATACTCTTCTACACAGGTGGCTCCAGCACGTGGAGCACCTCCTTCCCTTCCCTCTTCACTGACCTTGCTGATCGCAGGATGCATGTCCCTCACTTCTATCTCTCACAGATTCCACACAGCACTTATTACTCTGTGTAAAATACAATTTCCAGGAGATAACACCAGCTTGGCTGACAACCTTAACTTTGGCCAGCTGTGGGTCAGTTTCAGAGCCAGCTGGAACTGTCTGTTTGGCATTGGGCAGCCATCTCAAAGTCCCTACTAAAACATCACCATATACATCAACCACCCGGGTATGCGGCTTTTCTTGTTCCTCCTATCTTATTAATCTTTAACATCATGAGAGCACTTAAAGTTCTTCAATAGCTGTACTGATTTAATTTCATTACCAGCTCATATTAATAGCCAATAGAATTGAGTTCAGATTCAATTTAATCAAATTTAATCATAGAATCATGGAATAGCTTGGGTTGGAAGTGACTTTAAAGATCATCTAATTCTAACCCCCGCCTTGAATAAGGCTGCCACCTGCCAGACCAGGGCCCCATCCAACCTGGCCTTGAGTGCCTCCAGTGATGGGACATCCACAGCTTCTCTGGGCAGCCTGTGCCAGTGCTTAATCACTCTCTCAGTAAAAAATTTTCTATTGCTATCAGACCATGTAAAAAGTCATTCTCTCTCCTGCTTATAGCTACCTTTAAGTACTGGAAGGTAGCAATGAGGTCTCCTCCAAGCCTTCTCATCTTCAGACTGGACAAGCCCAACTCACTCAACTTTTCTTCATAGGAGAGGTGCTCCAGCCCTCTGAACAATCTCATGACCCTCCTCTGGGCTTGCTCCCATTTTTCTTGTGCTGGGGGCCTCAGGGCTGGACACAGTACTCCAGATGGAGCTTCACAAGGGCAGAACAGAAGGGGACAATCACCTGCCTTGTTCTGCTGAACACCTCTCTTTTGATGCAGCCCAAGATGCAATTGTCTTTCCAGGCTGCAAGAGCACTCTGCTGGCTCATGTCCAGCTTTTCGTCCACCAATATCCCTAAGTCCTTCTCCACAGGACTGCTCTCAATTTGTTCTTCCCCCAGTCTGTACACATATCTGGGATTGCCCTGATCCAAGTGCAATGCTTTGCTTTTCTCAGAGTTTGCATCCATGCACCAATTACAAGACTGTTTACACTATGAAAATGGAGACATGGCAAATATGAAGAAACTTTGAAATGGGTTGAGATTATTTCTCAACATTACATCCAAAAAGTTTTATTGTTAATATGATATGGAATTAGATCTAATAGCCTAAACTCACCATCTAGAAAATTGCCTAGTTTGACTAGATTGTTGTTTCCACTTAAACGTTAGTTTAAGATGCATCATTTCACAATGACAGCGTAATTTCCTGAAGGCTAATAATACTCCAGTGCTCTCCAAGAATTTTCTATTGTGGAAAGACATAGTAGCACTTTAACACAATGAACTTTGGGAAATATTTTCGAGAATGTGTTTCAGGAACAAAGAAAACACTGAAACACAATGAGAATTGACAAAATTAAAAAAAATGAATTAAAAAATATGAAAATTTTCAAAAAATTAAAATTTGGGAAAATTCAAATTTTCCCTGCAGTAGCTCAATCACTTATGGTAACAAAGTTAATTAGATTCCTGTGTTGCATAGTGTTCACTGGTTTGATGTGTGAAATCAATGTTCAAAATCACATTTTGCTCAGCTTACTCAATTGAACTTTAAAAACTCTTCCCAATATTACAATGAAAAGATTTCTGCTGGATCTCATGGGCCAGACAATAAACCAGTTATATTTTTTCTCCAACTAAAGATTACAATTTACAAAACAGTTGAAATTACCACACAATTCCATTCATCATTAAAATAATTGGAATAATTTTTCATTACATGTGAGGGGAAAAAGTAAAAACCATCAAAAACCTCTAATGCTGCTGTTCAGTGAAATCACCCTCAACCAGTGTATAACACTTTCATAGCTTCTGCTTAACCATATATATTTAAGAGCATTAAAAGTTCATTGAACAACATTAAATTGAACACACTGGCCTGTGCTTCATCAGTGCTGGGGAAGGGAAGGTAAACCTGAGACGTCCAGGACTTTTGATAAAGCATTTTCATTATCTACACTATATTTTACAACACTGTACTTTATATAAGGTTTATACATGAAAAAAAATCAGTTCCAAGATGAATCTCTATATAAATAAAGTAGAAAAAAAAGTACTTAAGATTATATGTAAAACACTTCATGTTGATTACTCCAAGCATCTTAATGACATCTCTCACTTACTGAACCAAGATGCATGGCATTTTCTGAACTGAATATTTTTCAGATAGGAATCAGCACTTCCAGTATATATTTTCTGGCATTTTTTAAACTTCAACTATTTCACTGTGTATTTGACTGCCAAAATATATATGTATATCTCTATATACATATGGTCAATACAGCACATTTTTAATTTTTGTAAAATAAATTTGAATGTTAGGAGATTTTTAGACCTCGGTGATCATAGGGAAATTTAAAACATTTTCAGTTAGGGAAAAGAATAGATGAGGTCTCATTCACAAAGCTAGCTACAAAAGCCTTTTTTTCTAGTAGGACAATATCAGCACCTTGTTCATTAGTACAGTTGGCATCTCTTTATCATCTTCTGAATCTTAAAATAAAAATCACACAGAGTACAAATAAAAATTTCATCCAGTAGGTTTTGTATTAGAGGCAATATATGCTTGAACAAGACTCTGCTTAAGCATATTCACTTTCTCTAGTTGAAACTTTGCTCCTCCAGTCTCTCTCCCTTGATTTACAGGCCGGCTTTTTCAGTTTTCTCTCCAGAACTTTTTTTTTAATGACCTCAATTTAAAAAATACCCAAACAATAATGGTGTCAGCAACCTGCACTCTTCCAAGCATGTTTTCCATTGAAATTGGAGATGTTGCTACAATGAATGAGAGAAGTCGTTGGCTTTTAGCTTATTCACCTCATTACATTTCTTTGAACACTGTGCACCTATGAGAAACAACGTTGTCATTATTTGGGATTTTCTCAGTGTAAGTTTCCTTGGCACTGAATTTATTCTCAATTATTCTCAATAGAATTGTACAAAACCAGAAAAAAATGCCAAGTTATTTTACCAGCCAAACAGGCTGTTTAAATGAAACAGTATGTCTTGCATTATGAGCCACCCCTTTGATTGAGTTTGCCAGTTTTCTAGAATGTTTTCTGACTTACTCATTTGCTGATGTAAGATACATACCAGAGATCTTCTCAAATATAATCTAGTTTTCATTGCATTCCAGTAGCCAGATCACCAAAATAAATATTTAAAATATATATGTGCAAATGTATAATACTTGGTTTCATTTTTCCCTGTCTCTGGTGGAGTCCTTCTTGAATGAAATAATGTCAAGGTAGGCTTTATTTGAGGTTTCTTCAAACTGCATAAACTGCTAAGCACCAAAATTTCTTACTAAGTCTCCTCACATAGATCAAGATGGCTAAAAAATGTGCTCTTGAATTCTACTTACATTAAAATTTGGGTTGGAAGCATGAAACAAAATTTTACAAATATCAATGTTAAATATCTCTAACCTTATCAAGGAGTAAATGAGTACTAGATCTTACTTATAAATGCAAAGATAAAATGGCATTTATAATTTTATATTTCATAATCTTTCTTTGTGGGAAATTTCAGAATTCACTAAACCGGTTTATTTGGCTCTGTTCAGATCTATATAAAGAGTTATAAAATATGCAGACAATTCACTACAACATAGGTTTTATCATTTTCTTTAATAAGAAAGATACCGCAAAAGTATGAAACTGTTTCTTTACCTTAGAAAGTGTCACATTCAGATTAGAACCTCTCAGACATAAAGTGTTAGAACACTGCATTTATAGTCTGCCTGATAAACACCTATTTTAGACAATTCTTTTCTTCCTCGGTCTTCTAGACACTGCAGCATTCATAGTCAAAGTATGATGAGGAAGAAATTCTGTTAAAACTGAAAAAAAAAAAAAAAAAAGGAAAGAAAGCTATTCTAGTCCTAGCTTTTCAAAGTCCAACAGTGAGTATTCAGAGCAGATAGCAAGCAACAAAACATACCAAAAAGAACACCACGAAATCCCAGCTGAGTTGTCAAATTCTTCAAAAACAGATGTGTATACATGGTTGAATTATTATGAGAACCCCCTATCTCTGAAAATATAATATATTTACAGAATATACCACAAAACATTATGAGACATTTTCATTCTCTAAACCACAATTTGTTGCTTGTTCAGGATGCGGCAAGGCCTGCATGAAACCAAAAAATTGAAAAACAAAACAAAATGAAAAGCAGGATAAGTAATATATAAACTAGGGATGCATGTGGAGAAAACCAAACCAAGACTGCCTTCTATTGAAAATAATCCACATGAAACATTTGATCTATAGAAAAATAAGTTGTATTTTGATGAAGAACTAAGAATCCTTCTCAGACATTCAATAAACATTTGATCTTTGAGCCATCCAGCAGGAAAAGAACTTCCTTCTGTTTTCATAAGCTGAGAACAAAAATTGTTACAATCACAAACCAGTGATGTTAACAGGGAACAGGGTGAGAAAAAAATATTGTTGCATGAAGCAGAATTCCATAGGTGGTCTTTACTTTTTAATTTCTATCACAAGTCAAAGAAAAATAAATGGAGAAACACATTAAATTCCTTGAATTGTGCATATCATTATAACTTCTCATATATTATCATAGAACTGTATGTTTACACACATAATGTATTTACTTGCATACATAAAATTTCTGTGATGTTAATTAAGATCCCATAACATTCAATATAAAATGAGACTGTGTGTGTGTTTTTCACAACACTGTAGAACTTCAAGAGAGTCTGCAGAAAAGCTATAGATGACAACACACCTCCTGAATATAGAATCATTGGTTCAGTCCCTTTTTTCTACCCAGACTTCTCAAACTTTTGCTGAAGGGACAAAAATCATCTCGATAACAGTGTCATCTGCAATGCAAGTCCCCCAGTAAGTTGTATGCCACAACACGCAACGTAAACTTTTTATGCAACTTTTCTCCAAGTTTACCTGCCAAAGATCAAGAAGCCAACCTAATGGTAGGCTAATTGCCATCCCCACTCTGAGAAAGGAGTTCCCAGGACTTGGTCTGCTAAGGCAGCACAGAGACAGAAGATATCTCTTAACTGCATCATGACACATGCATATGGGCACCAGTCACCAAGTGATCCCATGTTTGAGTCTTGCTACATTACGACACAAACGGAGTGAGAGAGTCAATTTCCACTTGGGGAAATTTCCAAATGAAACACGAACTTATTCATATATTGATTCTCAAACATGAAAGATTTATCTAGCATTTCACTGTCCATAAATTTTCAGAAAACAAAAACTCTTGGAATAATTGTTATGTCCCTGTGACTAAGGATGATATAAGAGGTGTTCACTTACTCTCACACTTAAAAATGTGAGATAAATAAAATCATATATCATTTGTAGACTGCTGTTAAAAAAAAAAAATAAATGAAAATAGGTACTGAAAATAGGTCAAGTTATTCAAAGGACAGATACCAGAAAGGGTCAGCAATTTTTTTTCCTTTTTGCTGCGTATGCTCAAAGCTAAGAGTTTCTGCTTTCCAGCTCAAAAATCTAGTCTACAAAATAATTTAATTGATAGATAAATATTTACTTAAAGAAAAGAAAAATACCCCTACACACAGAAATAGTCAAGTTCAGTTGAACAGTGAAATGTTCAAGTGAAATTAAAGTTTGAAGACATTTGTCTATATTTCTCTCCGAGAGAACATGTAGCCTAACCTGCCAAAATTAAAGGTTTGTCAGATGTTAGTTCACTTGCTGTAATACAAGAAAAGGTCAGAAAGCAAACTGAAGAAAGAGTCTAGACAGCTTTAACCTCAAGGCTTTACTTTATTCCAAGAGACAGGGTTATCAGTCATATTATTTCCTATAAAAATACAAAGAACCAATATACAGAAAAAATCACAAGAGCTAACATTTACAGATGTGACAAGAGGCTACTATTCTGATTTTATGAGCAGTTCTTAAATCATCTGAAACAGAATAGCACCCACCTTACTTGAAGATTCAGATTGTCTCCTCAGCTTCTAAAATAGCCTTGTGATCACATTATTTATGATAAATTTCAGAATTATTTAAACAAATAAGGATAGTATAGGACAACACAATCAGCATACCCACAAAATTTCTTTATTTATAAAAAAAAACAGACAAAAATCAAATATTTTAACTATTATAATTTATCCACATACAATTTGTTTGAGTTAAGCACCGTTTTACCTATATTCAAGATATTTCTATAAACAGATGTTTTCCACAAAAAATAATAAAAAATACTAGCTATGTTTGAAATTCAGTAAGTCGTATTCACAGAAGTATGAGTAAATGATATTGCTAGTAACACTATTATTGCTTGTAGTGAAAACTTCAAAGAACATTTAGATTAATAGAAAACTTTAAAAAGAATAAATAAAAAACTTTCTTGCAGAGCAAGCCTAGAAGAGAAGCGCATTCACTGTTACAAAACATTGTGATAAAAAACACTTGACCAGTTTCATGCTCAGTCAGCCTAGACAATTTCAAACATCCTCAGAAATTGAGGGAAACTCCACCACAGAGGCAGTTGTGTACAGTATGTCTTTACTAACAGTTGAAGTAAAAGAGGAGTTGAGAGAGCCATAACTGAAAGATTTATGTCAATAAGAAGTATCGGATGAAAAAAACGGACACGCACACAACAAAATTATTGAGTAATAGCCTTCCTGTAGACAATACTCTCTTTTCACTCACCCAAACATCACCGGCAGAAAACTGTATTTCACTGAAATTTTGATTGCTTTGATGAGTGCGAGTGCCATGATTCTAAAATTGATTACGAAATTATTTCATCTTTGACATAAAAAGTTTGAGAGCCCTGGATAGGCAAAGCTTGATGCTGTTCAGTAATTTTATTTTGGGGAAAAAAATAAATAAGTAAAAAATTATTATGAATAATAATGAAGTCTCCCGATATCTGTATGTATTCAAAGGACACATATAAATTCTCACCTTTCAAAACTTAACAGTGATGGAAATAGTGTCCTCCAGACACTGTGATATTACATGGAAAATGAGCTAATCAACCACACAAACAACAACAAAAAATTCCACTTTCCCAATTTTCATTATGTAAATCTGCAATTATTTCTAAATAAGTTCAATATTTATGAGAGAAGAGTAAATACACTTCCCTTCTGTAAGTTATTTCTAATGTAGAAACTGAACATGACGAATACCAGAAACATCATCGTTTCTTGAGATTCACACTGATGCCCTCTTTACAATTAAATCCATACCTCTCTATCCTTTTCATCCATTCTGTATATATAAAACTGAAATATCCAGTAGAATTACAATTTTTAACTCTTAGAGCATCTTCTTTTAATATTCACAAAGAAACAAGTTTACTGTTTGACCTGTTTCCTAAAAAATGTGGCTTTTATATATCTTCAATCTTGTATTTTCCTCTGGAGAATTGTTCCGGAACACTGTAACTCAATTCTGCTCATTACCATACTACCTCTCTAATGCTATTTAACTTACTTGTCCTCATATCATGGTCCTGTAGCAAAGAAAAATAGGCCAGGGAGATAATACATGATTGTTCATGATGCCTCAAAAGACGTTAAGCAAAGTAAATTGAATCAAGTTTTTCTCACACCATCTTCCAATCTCTTAAACACATTATTTTGTTGAATAATTTAAGTTCACTTTCATATCTTGCAGATACTCCTGAGATAAAGTAACCACTTTTTCATGCCATATTAAAATGGAGAAAAAACTTCTTGAAGGACAAAAATCATTTACTCATAAAGCTTCCATAAGATATTTCTTGTTAATATTTTGAATTAAAAGTGGTGAAACCACTCAGGGCAAACGCTTCAAGAAATGGCAAAACATTCATTTACACAGTTTCAGCTTTTAGTAATTTCACACTTCCCATAAATGCCTTCTTCTATACAACTGAATATTCAGTGTTTTTTAGTTGGTTATAAAAGATCTCTTTTCATACCACCTGACACTAGCTTTCAGACAATTAGATAATTTCTTTACAAACATACCACATAAAAATCAGTAATTTAATGGGAAATAAATGCTGAGAGCTAACTGAACCTTTTGAGACAGAGTATGGCCTACAGAGAGGGGAGTTTCTGCAGTACAAGTCTTAAAAGCAATATGGGATGATCCAGCTATAAATCTTCCTCTAGCTCTGAGGAAGCATGTTCTGCAGCAGAAGGCTGTCTTTGGGTAGATTAATGCAGTGTATATTCTGCTCTACAGCTGCTAGTTCCCTTGGGGAAGCCAACTCTATCTGTAACGCCAACACAAGTCCCCACCTGCACCGTAGCTCCTTCATGAGGCTCCCAACTCCACAGCGAGCTTGCAATGGAATCGGCCGCATCCCACTCTCATATGTCTACTGGAACTATGAATAGGAGCATCCAGAAAAAGGACACTTGGAGAATATTTTGAAATTCATTTTTCCTTACTTGGTCTCTCATAGAATTAATGTCTATGTAATAGAATTTAAAATCCTCATTTTCTATAGAACCGAGAACAGGCAACAACAAAAGCTTACGTTCAAGTTTTCTTGTCATGACTAGAGATTAACATATCAGTTTCCCACTGTCCAGGATATGCAAAAGTATTTTGAATTGTGCATCAAAATCTTAGGGTTAAACATAATTTAGTACAGTAATTATATTAATGTGATCATACCAATTAATGACAATACATGAGTAAGTCCAAGAGATAAATACAATTGCAGGCTCCATATTCATGGATATGCACTCAAGTTCATGTTTTTACTGTACTCTCCTTAATAAATGTTTCTTTTCTTTCCTCTTTAAATAGAAAAAAATGTGAGAGAAAAATAAGGCTGTCTTTCCTGTATCTAATATGGCTTACTGTTGCTTTGCATATGTTCTTTCTGTTATTTCAAGATACTGTTGGCAGAGTAGCGTACCTCAACACTGTTTTTATCACAGTGTGAAAAACACCAGATGTACAAAATTAAAGTTCAAGTTAATCAAAATATTGCTTGACAAAGCAAATAATTGAATTGCACTTTCAATGCACTGTGGTAGACAATAATTAACATGCAGCATCTTCAACTTATTTGAATACAACTTCCAATTTCCGTTTTAACATCATAGAATGCTGTCTACACATTTTTTAATGGCACCCCTGATAATAATATATTCTGTTTTTAATCATATTCCACGTTGCAGGAAATGAAGCTTGCAATTTTCCCAGGTGCTTACCAAATTACTACTGCAAGCTAATTCTCATCCCCCAAGTTAAGAGTTTCAACACTGTGCCCATTAACAGCCTGCTTATGTTCTTCCTGTATAACAGAAGGTAAGTTAATATGTGCTTCAATTATATCCAGTTTGTGCATTTATAGCACCCTGTGGGCAGCACTAAGAAGGCTGTAAATGTACTTATACTGCTTCCTTAATGCTCTACTGTATTACAGGAGAGAGAGGAGAAAAAATACCATATTATTTTATCAAGAGAATCAATAAGGAACTCCACTGTATCGATTCAAGAAGGCAGCTAAGGTATGGCACTCTTTTGCTACAAGAGCTTGTACAAACTTGATTTATATATATATTTCTTCTTCTTCACATGTGCACACAAGTGCACGCATTATTAAGCCTGTATTTGTCAGCTTTAATAAAATGTACATCAAATGCATTTTCAAGCAATGTAGACACTTAAATTAAAATGGAAGACATACTGCACAATCGCTTCTTTTAATTGCATCTATTGACCTAACTGAACATTGTCCTAAAAGAATGTATTCTATTTTTGCCTTTTTTGTTAATTTTATGGCAGATCAACCTGTGGTTTCATGAAATAATTGTACACTTGCACTTATACAATTTTATTTTTTTTTATTTTCTAGTTCTAACAAAATGTTCACCACTAGTAGGTGAAGTAAAGGGAATATTCATATTTTGTACTTTATGATTTTTTTAAAAAATAATAGTCACTTTCCTTCTTGTTTTGTAGGGAAAATTTTCTAGAAGCTTTTGGAAGGTAAGAAAACAAAAAAAAAAATCAATAACAACAACAAAGTTGTGTGAAAATGAAGTAAGTTTTAAAAACATCATAGCACCTTGGGAAAAAATATAAATCTCTCCTGCTTTGTAGGACATGATATCCAGTATTTCTTGCAGTTAGGAAAAAAATTCTTAAAAGAAGCTTACATGCAAATTTTCAAACTTATTTTGAAAAATATTTCAATTATCCTTCAAATAATTTTTATTATTTAAAATCATAAAATTTAAAAATGGATTTCGTTACTGATAACATTTAGATTTTAGAACACAACTGTTATATTCAGACAACTTAATAGTTTTCTTTTCCTTGCAATTTCACTTTACCATTATAAACAAATGAATAAACAAAACAAAAAACTTTAGTCCAGAATATGTAATCCACATATAGGTGTCAGATTATAGTAGATGTAATTTTTTTCAAGAAAATGTTTTTTTTTAGCAGCAGTCTACCTGGTGTAAAGATCATATGCATGTAGCTCTTTTTCTAGTACATTTTATCTATTTATGAAGTTACATATACGAAAAGTTTCTGTTTACTTTTATCACTGATAAAAATCCAAGTGAGTCTCACCAGCAAGAAACATTCCAAGAGGATGTTCAGTTTAAGTGTCTTGGAGAGTGTACTCTTTGCATGAAGTTTGTGTCAGACCAAAAGGACATCGAATTTCTTGTGTGCTCACTTCTTCAGAATACTTGGGTTGGAAGCCTAAATATCTACAAAAAGCTAACGTGCATTTTCACCACTGAATTACTACATAAACTCACTAAGATTATTTTTACCAAGTTGTCTTTTTAATATTTATTTTCTGTACCAAGTTTTAAATTTCCTTTACTGAAATCAAATTCCAAGCTCATGTGCATGTAAGAAGTCTATAGTGAATCCAAAAAGAGTTCACTAATCCATTAAATTAACATTAAAAATGGTTAGGATTACCATCTACCAGAGTTCTTACTTTCACAATGCTCTGAATTCAGAAACATGGAAATTAATAGACAGAAAGGAAGAGAGAAAAAGAAAAGAGAGAAGGAAAGGAAGAGAGAAAGGAAGGACAGAATGATGGAAGAAAGAAAGAAGGACAAACCTACATTTTTTAATGAATTAGTAAATATATGTTCAATTTTGGTGACAAACTCTCAAATAACAGAGAAGGAGGAAGAAAAGAAAATTGTATTAAAGAGACTATTTGACTACCTCCTGTAAGATATTGCATTTAAATGCTCAATAAATAGGTTCAGATATTCTCATCACTAGTCTGCTTTTCCTACTCTACAGTTGTTTTTTGGGCAGGTCAGCTGCTGACAAAATTACTGACAGCAACATAGCTCCTAGAAGGGGTATAGAAAACGTGCTACATCATATCCACTGCACAGATCTACAACTATTTCTTGGTCATATCTGACCTATTTATCAAAACCAGTCCTCTACAGTAGTTCTTCTGTATATGCTAACCTGAATTCTCTTGGAAGAGAATTACACATATGAATACTGAAGGATCAGGCTACGATTATATGCAAGTTCATGTTTGATTTAATACAGCAGTGATAGGCACAAGAGTGCTTATCTAGGTTATGATAAAAGAACATATACCAGTACAATAAGTACATTCAACGTCCATAGCGAATCTCTTTATATGTGTGTCTATGTATATATATGCATTTAGACAAGAAGTTCAATACCTGTAGATAGCCTGAGTCACCATTACTGATATGTACTGTTATAAATAATATCTTGGCATCTCCTTCCAAGTAATATGCTTTCAACTTAGTGTTTTCATTCACTCCAAAATAAAAACCATGGAGTTTTTATGTGTTTTTATTGCTTAAGGAAAAAAATAATCAGGTAGATATACAAACTTACAGTTTTTTATAGTTTTCTTATGCTTATGTTTTTCGTGGAAAGAAATACATCCCCACACACACACTGTCACCTAAGTATCTTCACCACACTGTTAACAAGATGGGTCCTTAATCCTGACAAAGCAATGATTCCAACTAGTCAAAACATCTTTCTAATGAGAAAGAAGCCCCAGAAGTCGAAGTTGATTACAATAATTACTGACTTACTTTCTGATTTATTTTAATTTAAGGAAAACTCAGAATGGAAACTGTCATCTTCAGTGGCGGAAAGGTGGTACCTTACGTTTAAATTTGCTCGCCCAAGTAAAAGAAGCTGTGTGATATTTTCTTTTGTTGCTGCAAACTCCACAATAACTTGGGATGTCTAGAAAATAGGGTTTGCAGTCTGTCTAGGCTATGTGACTCTAGGCTTCCAGGCTGGAGTCTGGAGTCCACCACATACTCTGGAGACTTTCTCTTCTATATCTCCCAGAAGTTCTCAAGAAAGGAACAACTTTCCCACTCCCACCTGTAGCTCACCTACCCCAGAGGTTAGCAGCCTGATTGAACCGAGACACCAGGCCTCCTTTCTGCTGCTTTCTCACTTACCAGAAAGAACATAATTACGTGCAGCACAGAATAATGAAGTGCCATCCATCTCAGCAAGCATTTTGTTAAAATTAGCTGAGTAACTTATGTATCTATACCTATTTTTAAAATGAAGGACATCTTCAGTATTTACTTTCCGAACAGTATGTTTTAAAGCTCCTGTGACAAACTAAACTGACACTGAGAAATTGATTTACCAATGACAGGTACTTAGATGTTCATATGCTAAAGATTCTTATGGAATACATAGTCACAGAATCACAGAATCGTAGGGGCTGGAAGGGACCTCCAGAGATCATCGAGTCCAACCCCCCTGCCAAAGTGGGTTCCCTACACCAGGTCTCACAGGTGGGCATCCAGGCGGGTCTTGAATATCTCCAGAGAAGGAGACTCCACAACCTCCCTGGGCAGCCTGTTCCAGTGCTCCGTCACCCTCACTGTTAAGAAGTTCTTGCGCACATTTGTGCTGAACTTCCTATGTTCTAGTTTCTGGCCGTTTCCCCTTGTCCTGTCTCCACACACCACTGAAAAGAGTCTGGCCTTGCCACTTTGCTCCCCACACCTTAGATATTTATAGACCTGGATCAAGTCCCCTCTCAGTCTTCTTTTCTCAAGGCTGAACAGACCCAGTTCACTTAGCCTTTCTTCACAGGGGAGATGCTCCAGGCCGTACTAGTCACTAGTGAAACATCACTTTATTGAAGTATTGCTTACCATTTCATCTCACCAGACTTGTTCAGTCTGTTTTTACTAACTTGTAGACGGTTTTCCTTTTTCCTAATTATTCTTCATTAATTCTGGAATTTTAAAATGAAGTTAGTGAAAGGGTCAGCTCAGAAGTCAATATTTCAACCTTGTTTTAAGACATCCTAGTAGATCTCAACTTGTTCCTGTCAGAAGTAAAGAGAATGATATAAGCCTATTATGCTTTAAGAGGCTGATAAATTCCAATACCAGCCAGATCCTCTGTGGTGGAGGAAGAACTGAATGCTGTGGAAAAACAAAACTGAATCTTCAGTGGGTGCTCTCTGGAGCCTTTTATTGCCCAAGACAGAGGTTTAACAAAATCATCACAACAGAGAGCAGCAGCAGTCCTTTATTACTCTGAAAATGATTAGACAAAATGTTTTATAACTAGCTGTCTCTTAATTTCATATATTTGGAAAGATCAAGGAGGTCTTTCATATCTCCTTGACTTCCACTGCTGCCCACAGTATAACATTTCACACATACTTCAGCCATATCACTGAGTCTCTTTCACAGAATACAAGATGAGGAGGAGAGAAAAGAATCTCTGTTGTCATCATAATTTAGCTCATTTTTTCCATTAAAAAGATTTTATATCTCAGCTAGACAAAATCTGATCTACAACACAGGAAGTAGTGTTTTTTACAGGAGTATAAAATGAAAATTTATCCCTCTTTATTTTTGAGGCTCTTTCAGTATAGACCTTCAGAATTGTATTTGCAGATTTTCTGTGTAATATGCCATATTATGAGATGACAAAGACAGAAAATTTTTGATGCTAACGTGGGTATAATTTAGATGAATAGATGAAAGAAATGTCATACCAGCAAGTCAGTTAAGCTTGTAAGAATTTGTAAAATAACACTGCCTTTTCTACTTTTTTCCTTTGTACTACAGATATTAAAGATAAGAAAAAAGAATTTATTTTGATGTTTTATGAATTACTTTGAAAGAAATAGAAAAAAATGGAATAAAAGATTTTAAAACTGTTAAATTTACGCTTCTAGGGTACTTTTCTAATGAAGATCATTAACGCTTTGTAAAGTTCATCATTTGCCTTGTAATATAAGGATTATTAAATATAACATCACTTTTCACTGGAAAATATAGTACTATGCCAAGTTATAAGCCAAGTAAAATAGAACACGCAGGAAGAGAGAAGGGGAGACATACAAACAGAGGTATTTCTTAATAACAGAAACCTAGCAAAAGAGGCATCAAATTTATCAGCAGAACTGCAGATATGACTCTATCAATAATCCGTGGCACTTTTGTATTTCCCAGCTGAGGCTATTATACAGCTTTGGATGACAGCCTGCTTCAACTTCATCATACAATCCACTGGGACAGAAACTCATAACTGGCTTTCAACATAGATCCTTCATATAAAGGGTAATAACTGCAGCCAGTCAGTGTAGTAAGATTATCACAGAGTGCAGCAATGAGCTGTAAAATGTGGGAAAGGAAGCCTGACAGAAACCTGACAAAATAACCTCAGCAGTATAACTCCTTTTAAACATCAAGGGGAGAGGTATAAAAAAGATCCCAACAGAATCTTCCTAGACGCTGTTCTGCTGATGCTTTTTCATTAAACTTATCTTGACCTATCTTCAGACATTAAAGGAAACGTATAGCTTATCAGAAACTTGAGCTGCTTCAAGGGATACAGACACAAGAAAAGGTTTTATCAATATTGACAAATGTTATTGATATTCTCAAAATCCAGTGGAAGTTTTCAATAAAACATACACTGTTAACATAAAAAGTTATCTAATAATGTATTATCTAAGAGTGTTAATATCTAACAATGTATCTAATGTACATAAAAGAAACTTAGTTATGCCCTAAAAAAATCATCAAGGGGCAAAAGTGACCTAGGATCTACAATCCCATTTTCAAAGGTTCTACATAAACATTACTCAGAGACAGAAGAGTATATCTCCAGTTTCTGAGCTCCTTCAATATCCACACGCAACTTCATTCTATATTTGTTTTAAGATAGCCTAGGTCTCACATCCAAATGGAGACTCGATCAAAGGCTGGAGCTTAGGTGACCTACCCTGCATGATCCGAGTTATTTTATGGTAAAGCTTTGATTGTAGATATAGAAGTTTGAAAGAAACATCATGAAACAACATTAACTCAAACTTGCTATGAAAATATCTTCATGTGTTTGCATTGGTATCTACAGATACACTTGTTCAGCCTGCTAACTGCTAACAGCTGAATATCTAGCAGAGTTTTTTGTATATTCTGAAGTACCTTTTGTTGTGATACATTATTTCTTTAAGTTATATGCATGAAATGCAGTATCAAAATACAGTAAAATATTCAGCATAGTAATAGATACCAGTGATGGAGCTTTTAAGAAGAACTCAGTAAAATTTCATCATGAAGTTCTATGACTAAATCCCACCATAGCTCTGTACAATATGCACAAGAACAATTTCTATTCCCTGTTCAATCCTCTTATAGTTTTGTGTGTGGATTCACTTAATGCTGTCATGTCACCAGTTAGCCAACACAGATCCTCAGTGTAACTGGTGGATCGTTTATGATTTTCTGAGGAAAACTGTTAGTTTTGGGAATACATGGAAGAAATACTATTTTTCATCAGAATCCACATTTATCATTGAGAAAAATCAAACAAGGTATTTTAGTTAGTTTTGGCACATCTGAGAATCTCCTTTTGTTAAACAGAACAAGTTTTATTTGTTTCATACCACTTCAAAAAATATTAAAACTTCATATTTTTTTTTCTTCAATTTCTTGCAGGCGTTTTGTTTAGGCCCTGATGTTTTCATAATATCAGTAATTTCACAAGAAGGACTTTTTATCTTATGATGATTTCCTCTACTGACAAGGCCTTACTTGACGTAGAGCATCCTGTAAATTCCGTCTTAATATGAACATCAGTTTTCTATATCTTCATCTCTCCTAAATTAAGATACAACAGTGGCTAAAATACTAAAAATACTAAAATAGCTTGCCATTAAACCATTAAACTGATTGAACTCAACCAGTTTTGTCCATAGCAAACAGATTATTCCACAACACAATCAATTGGTTCATGTCAAAAGGTTTTACTTTGAGTCAAATTTTCAAATTAAGAATGGGATTTATCTTAACAACTTTAGCTGAATACAGAGCATGCTACCTGAGCAAATCAGCCCAAATCTCTAGAATACAGACTAGGAGCAGACAATTCTAGAGAACAATTGAATTCTTTAATTTTGGATACATCGCTTATGACTGCACCCTAGAAGAGTCCACTTCTTCTTGGCCATAAAATGTTATTAGCGTAGACTAAGTTTTGAGGATCAGCTTAATCCTGTCCTAAATGTCTTGTTTTGCCAAACATCAAATATTATAATTTTCCAATAAAATATTCAGTTTGCAGGTTTTGCCGAATCTTGCTACAAAGAATGGAATCTGCAAAATGAAATATCTTTATTTCACTCATCACTGTTTATTAGTAGGTGAACCTCAGAGATCATTGTGTACTGTCTCAGGTGTAAGGTACTAATAACTGACTTTAAGAAAGACTTTTAGGTGGTAAATTACTAGAAGTACATGACAGCTACTAAAAGAGCACTTACACACCATGTTAAATTACCACACATTCCTACTGAAACCTACTGCAATACATTAACCCTTCCTTATACTTCAAGAGACAGTGAACACAAAACAGACATAATTCTCATGAAATTTTCAACCACAGAAAATTATGTAAGATAACTTTTCAGGACAGCATAGTATGAAAGAATTAGTCACATTCTGTCTATTAAATCCTTCCGCGCCTCTTTCCTTCTTTCTATGAACTTTTCTTGTTATCTTCATTCCTTACTTCAAATTAAACATCACATTCACATTTGAAAAAGCTGTTTTCTTTCTGAATCAATCGCTCAAATGAATTGATGGATCCACTTTTACTCAGTTCTACGACATATCAAAAAAATATTTTTACATTTTGATAGTTACGAATAAAATGATAAAATAGAATGAAATTATTTAAGGGATGCAAATGTAGCAAGTAAATATTCAGCAGCAGTTCAACGAGCATTCTTAAAACAAAACAAAAAAAAAAAAAATTGAGGTGCATCTTCTGCATAGCACTTGAAAACAGAGAAAGGGTTATATAGTTGTGGATTATTACAGAGGTTTCTGTTACTTGTAGCACAACTGTGTGAGCACTCAGTCTCCACTGAGGCATTAATTCAATTCCGTGAACAACACCAAATTCAAATCTATTTTGAACCAGGGTGAAAAATAATCTCATTGAAATTCTCTGTAAGGGGAAATCCCTGGAATATTAATACTGGTGTAGGCCCATGACTTTGCTGAAATCATAGATCTCTAAAACCCTAAGTATTCCTCTCCTGACAACCTTCTCCTTGACTATTGTGAGATCATGGATACTTGAATGCATGCTGTTAGAAAGCTTTACTTAGGACAGGAAGTACTTCTCACTTAGCCAAGTAGATAAGTTGGAGGTAAAGTAAATCTTCCCTGTTTCTAAAAGAATTTTTACTGGAATACTTTGCTTCCACTTCTTCCATCAGCCCTTTCTCAAGTACCATGTATCTGGTCACATACCTGGCATATTTCATAATTTCTCAAATGCAATTTTACATAGTTTAAGAAAAAACGACCTTTACAAAACATAAGACACGAAAAATTAGTGCTAATACATTCATACAGCAATGGATCTTTGGACCCTGTTTAAGTCCAATCCCCCACTTAAAACAAGACTATCATCAAGATCAATACTAAAAACATTATTCTTCATTTAAATCTTTCCTCCTTGTTAGAACTGTAAATCCTATAAATAATAAAACATAAATGAGACAGCTTCCATAGCCTGTTAGCTTTGCACGTCTCATACATCAGCATGTTTCTCAAGCCACTGATGCCCAACAATATCCTCTCAGGGACAACATGTCAGGTCTAAATATTGATTCCTTTGTAAAAATATGAGCATTTCAGAATTTAGCAATGAAAAATGTCATTAAGTATCACTTAATGCATGTATATATACAATATAAACTCTTACTTATTGAAAGCAATACACTATACGTAAAAGGTTTTTTCAATTTTATTTAAGTGTTTATATTTATGTGTTCTGTATTTCAGAAGGTGCAGTGGTTGCCACGGAAACTAATTTTTGCTCTACTGCAGAGTAAATAATTCTGTAAATCTCACTTCATATTCATTCCATGGGTATGATTTCCTTTCATCATTGGGATAGGAAGGGAGAACAGGATATTTTTTTCCTCTCTGGGTATCTTCTCCATGTAGTAGCTTTTCAGCTTGTATAGAAACAGAAGTAGTTAAGAATGGAAGAGTAGAATCCAGGTTTTGTAGGAGTCCTGTCCTGAATTACCAAATACTTCATGAACTTAAGGAAAAAAAATTTTCCTCAGAACCTCATTTGTTTCCTATATAGAATACAAATAAAGGACTTGTAAAATGTACTTCTCAACAGCTTAAGAAGATGAGCTAATTATTTTTGTAAAATGATTTAAATTCAACTAGAGGTGCTGTGTAAGCTATTGTTAGTCTGAGTATTACTACCATTTACTACTGTGCTGGGATCAGTGAAGCTGATTTCTATATAAAAGACTGTAATTAAATGATTTTAAAACTCTCTAGAATGCGCATAGCCCATACCACACAGTAGTGTTTTAATAGAAATAGACTTAGCTGTCATCCAGTAAGCAATGTTACACTTAGTAAGGATGCACATAGATATTTATTCTACATCCTGGGTGCATGCTTTGGGAGCGTAGCTGATGGAATTACACAAAGTCCATCTTTATTGTGTTACATCTTTATACTTTATTGTACTATCACCTTTGCAATATCATATGCATTATCTAAGTAAACAGAGATATCTAATGAGAAACTGTTTTTCTTTAGTGCTTAGGTTTTTTAGAGTCTAGATTTCTACATTATTACACTTTGCATATATCAAGGAGTATATCTGCCTATCTTTTCCAATAACCAAACATAACTGGAAAGTAGAAATCTCCATTCTACTGATGGAACTGAAGTGCAGCAGAGGTAATCAACCCACCTAAAACTGTGGAGGAGACCTGTGCCAGAGCCAGGAAAGGAATGAAAGCACCTGAATCTCCCTCCAGTGTTTAACTGGTTGTCATAGCAGGGGCTAGCCACCATACAGATTAAGAGGAAAGCTGTCAAAAAGCATCAGATCTGATTGTTGAATGTAGGCAGGTCTGATAGCATTACTGTAGAGTCCACCACATTGTTTATTCAAGACCTGTTGCAGCAGATGAACATTTGAATTGTATGCTGAGGAAATGGTCTGCTGTTGCTGCAAGGAAACAACGAGTAGAAGTGAAGGAGATGTTGAGACCTGAAAAGAAAGAAGGAAGGCAGCCAGATGTGGAAGTCTCCAGAGAGTTAGTCCCACTGCATCTACCAGGATTATGAGGGAAAGGAGTGGTGATGCTGGGATTGGATCCTTCACCAGTCCCAGCGGCATCTGTCTGTCTTCATCAAGTCTTTTGGCTTTTCCTGATCCTTTGATGTAACAAAAGCAGGCAGCAGGGCCAAGGCCACTTTGCTCTCCCCAGGGGTCTGCTGCCTTCAGAGCTACCTGCCTTGATCATGAAGAGAAAGAGGCCAAGTTAAAAAACTGCAGCCAAGGAAATTTTATGCAGTTGTATCAATATTATTGCATGCAATATGTTTATATAATGATACACACTTCAGTGTAGAAAAAACTGCTTACTGAATCAAATATAATTTGCCTATAAATTGGTCGCAAAGGATTATTGAGTATCAGGAATCCATCTGTAAGAAATTGTGTAGAGGCATTATCTACAGCACAAACAAAAAAGTCTAGTGGGTATAAATCTTATTCCCAGATTTCCCTGTCCCAGCTCAAGTGAGTATAGAGATGCCTTTTAATCATTTTATTAGTGACACAGAAAAGTGCCTTGAAGTTTGGATCACGTGGGACTTCTTTGTTCTGACTGCTGTTGGAAAGTTAGATCTCTTTCTCTCTTCTGTTTCCATTTATTTCCTAATCAGGCTAAATTGCTTTTAATATTGGTGGGAGGGGCAATTGCTCAGACTTTATGAAGATCATCCATGCACTTGAGTGTCATAAGACTGATTTAACTACTTCCCTTTCTGTAGCCATGTTTCAAAAAAAAAAGCAGAGCTAAATTGTCATTCTTGTGACATCTCCAGGGAATGGATTTATACTCACTGCTCACTTTCATTTTTTGCAAGAAATGTCAGCTGTCTTTTATAGAATTTATGGACTTATTCAGGAATAATAAAGGAGAGGAAGATTGCAATAATCATCCTTTCTGACTTACTATGTATTTATGTGTACACTAACTCCATAGAAAACATATTTCCTTTTCTGATGCCAGCAAAGTATTTCTCCTGTATTTTATCTGAGAAGTTGGGCATTCTGGCAGCATCTTATTTGTTTAGCCCTGAGGTTCTAAATGTTTTGGGTAAATAGCAAAGGAATTCAAACACAGAATTCATTTCAAGGAAAGAAAAGAAGGAAAATACTCAATCAAGGAGCTTTTCTACATAAGCAAGTTTCTATTCTTGTAAATCTTCAGACTGCCATTGATGGTTCTCCATTCACCAAGTATATGCTCCCCATCAGCAAACAAACTATCACAACACTGGACTCTATCCAGATGCTTCTTGTCCTATTCCATCCACTACACTTTTCAAGAACTGAAGTCTTTAATACTAATCGTGTCATACAGAATACACATTTGTGAAGAAATCACTGGACTGAATCATTTGGTGAGGTGGTGGGAGAGATGAATTAATGAAATTTTTCCACTATTTAAGATGCAATTTTGCATAAAATTTGTTGAACTGAAGATCCATTAACATTAAATGCTGAATCTGAACCAATTTTAGGGGGGGGTTTCTTGTTTGTTTTTTTTTTTTTTTTTGTTCTTTTTTGTTGTTGTTGTTGTTGTTTTTAATTCAAGACATTATAGTAAAGCACAAACAAAGCACTATGATAACACTCTCCACTCACCTTTCATACAATTTCTTCACCAGCAGCTAAAATATTTTCATGCAGGAGTTTAATAGCAAGAATCCGGTTCATATCAATAACAGGAAACATGGCAGAACTTGATGTCTAGTCTTTATGGAGGAAGCAGTTTTGTGGGGAAATAAACAAAGGGAAAGAAGGCCACAGCTGAAGGAAAGGAAGTATTTACTGATGTAGAAAATATTTAGAGCAATTAAGAGAGGTTTGTTGCTGCTGCACTGGAAATGACAGGCTTCATGTATGGTTTTTGTGGACTTCCCTGGAAAGTCCATAAAACAATATAGTTTAAATTATCGGTCATTATCGTTTAATTTTGCACATAGATAACCTAAATGTCTAAAGCATGTGTGCATTTTTTTTTCCTCAAGAAAATCTGATCAATTTCATTGATTTTGAGGACAAACATGTCAGTGTTCAACTACATCCTCTTTCTTAATGTACATTTGCACTGCACGTTAAATAAACTCAGAGCTCAATACTTAGTATAACTTCATTGCCTCGATTGATCAAACAGCCCAGCAGCTCTAATTAACATTAGCATATTATCTGTTCTAAGGGCAAGGTAATATCACAGCTCTTCACTTGAGCTGTGGACTCAAACACCGCAGACAGGAGCACAATCTTAATAGTGATCCCAGTAAATACTCCTCCCGCTCTCCAAGAGAAGGAACGTTAAGCCAGTCAGTCACAGGTTCAAAAGCTCCACTTCAGCTATTATTACGAGTGTATATGCATACAGATGAAAAGGAAAGAAAATTGGGGAAAAAGATCAAAGACAAAAATCATTCATCAAACACAATATAAGTTACATTCACATGTTAATGTGCGTACCTGAGATATTTGAGACTGGGGTAGTTTTTGTACTAACAAATGTCTGTAAAGCAGATACAAAGTTATTTTCATCCAGCACTGGATCAACCACAAAGTCAGAGACTTCATTTTCAGACAGAACTATCCCAAATTTTCAAGACTCTGTAATATATTTCTGTAAAATCCACTACTGAAATTACAGCTGGTTCTTTGAGAAAACATTGATTACTTCCATCAAGCTTATTTTTCCTTCTTTGTGACCTCCTGTTATTTATTCCCTTTCAGACGTCTGAAGGCAGAGCATGCCTCCATGCAGGCTTAAAACTCTATCATCTTAGATAGACACCAGCTTCCTTGGAATTTTAGGATTCAGTTTTGTCTACTTTAAGTTTTTCAGTGTTCCTGAATTTTAATGGGCCAATAGAAAGATCATACAGATACTTAAGAAGTATAGTTGAGGGGATGACAGGAGTCATCTGTCAGAGACATTATGATTCCTATGTCATTGTGGAGCTTTTGCTTCTTGCTTTTTCTCTTTTTTTTTTTTTTTTTTTTTTTAACGTAATTTGGAACTATATATTCCAGATTAAGACTTGGACATTTCCTACCAGAGTCCTATCCGCAGCCCCACAATTTTAGTCTCACACTTTGCCTTAATACTATGAGCTCAGTTTGGCATCAAACAATTGATATTTGGCTGATACTTTTTTTTTTTTTCCCCCTCGGTGGATGCACAAAAGAAAAAGAATAAGTAGTAGTTTCCTGAAGATGCAGCAAGCAATAAAACAGTAGCTTGTATAAAACCCTGAATGAATTTGTCCCTAAACAGCAGAAACGCACAGAAACACAACATTTGATAAAATATTATTGTCTCCATGAAACAAGATGACATAACAGAGAGAGGCTACTGTAAAACTGCTGTATGAAGTCATGGCACTTAAACTAAAAGAGTAAACTACTAGTATTGTTGTCGAGAGAAAAAATACGTATCATTATTCAAAATGGACAGTGCAATTTTGTTCCCGCTATAACAACTTCCTTTTCATTTTGAGCTCTTAGTCACAGAGCAGGATGTTTTGTGTTAAAAATCTGCTTTTATCTTTTTACTAAAAGCATTTATTTCCGATCAAAATTATAAATGCATTAGCAAGTAGTCTGGTCAACACTCATTGCACTGTGAATTAACCTGCTTCCAAAACACCAGCTGTGGTGCTACTATTTTTTTCTTGTTCTTCAATTTCTGGGTGATTTTTTTTTAGCCTCAGGAACATGAAAACCTAGAAGCAGACCTTATGGAAAATATTGTAATTTTTGTTTGTCCTCTGCCTGCAACTCACTCCTGAGATGTATCCAAGACATGGGAAAAGAAACAGTATCTCAGAGAAAAATGGAATAAGCAAAACTACAAAGACTACTCCAGGGATGTCATTCTTCTGGTCTGCTGGTTTATAGACTTGTGTACAAGACTGTCACTCTCCTAACTGAATTGATAGATTTATCTTTTATGCCTGAACACTGCACAGGGATAAAGCACGGAGGCAATACATATCTTTATTTATCCCTTCAAAAATTCTGTTTTCTCTTAACAAACACATTTGAGAAGAAGAGTTCACCAAACCCTTAGTCATAATCATAGTAGAGCAGGCTCACTTGGGAATCTCCTTATCATACATCACTTTTGTCACATTTGTTTAAAGCGACAAAATTGCACACAATATGTACCACTGTGATTTGCATCATCTTTTTTAAAATATACTACTGAGGGGCACTTCAGAGAACTGGCACAAGGGAGTTAACTTGTTTCTAATTTTTGATGCACTTCACATTATTACTGCATAGATGTAAGAGTAGCAACTCTCCATTCTACGTAACTTCTCATTCATCAATAACTTGCTATACATTCCTTCCTTTTTCCTCTCACTGTGGATTAACTCTAGTAGGCAGCTGAGCACCGCACAACTGCTTACTTACTCCTCCCACCCTGCAGTTGGATGAGGGAAGAGAATTGGAAGGGCAAAAGTGAGAAAATTCATGGCTGAAGTTAAAGACAGTTGATAAAGCAAAAGCTGCCTACACAAACAAAGTAAAATAAGGAATTCATTCACTGTTTCCCATTAGCAAGCAGATGTTCAGTTATTTCCAGGAAAGCAGAATTCCACCAAGCATAACAGCTATTTTGGAAAACATGCCATAATTGTGAATTTTCCTCCCTCAAGGTTTTCTTTCCCTCAGTTTTTGTTGCTGAACACTATGTTATACTGTCAGTTTGGGTTATCTGTCCTGGTTGTGTTCCTTCCCATCTCCTTGTGACCCCTCAGTCCCCTTACCTGTAGGACAGAAGGAACTGAAATGTCCTTGGCCCCGTACAGCAATGTTCAGCAGAAACTGAGACACTGGTCTTTTATCAACACAGTTTTTCTCCTGAAGACAAAACATAGCATCATACCAGACACTGTGATAGGGATCAGCTCTTTCCCAGATGAAACCAGGATGGCTTTGTTCAACAAATCAGAATATCAACACTGCTCTCATCACAAATTCAAAACATAGGTCCACGCAGGCTACTGTTTCTGTGATGATTTTTTGCTCAATAATAGTTTCGCAAGAACAAATGTATAGGTCTAAATCTATATATCACAGAATCATAGGGGTTGGAAGGGACCTCCAGAGATCATCAAGTCCAACCCCCAGCTTCTTTAAATTCCATGAATAACACCTGCACAGTCTTAGTTTAAAGATGCCTTACCACAGGCAGTGAACTCTACAAGAATTAGAAATTCAGTCTATAAAATAAGTTTGCAAAGAATACAGAGTTGTTGCTTTCCATATAACTTTCTCAGTCGAAACCCTGTGATGATTCAGGATATATTTCCATAACAGAATAGATAAAATTTTGTTATAGGATAACATAGGGCAGATTTGGGATGAGGATGAAATGTGCACGCATCACCAAAAATGAGTTCAATTCAAAGCTATGAAACAGTGTTAAATATACCACAACATGTTCCCAGACTGTCACGGGGTTATCCCTAGATATAAGTCCGTGACAGGGGGGCACAGGCCCCAGAAAAAAAAAAAAAAAAAAAAAAAAAAATGGAGAGACAAAAGAGCGAGGAAAAAAAAAAGTGGTACTAACAGCCGGGCAATCCGGCCGGCCCCAGGCTGCGCGCTCCGGGAGATGGGGAAGGGCAGGGAGCTAGTAGATGGGTTTAACAAAAAGAGCACACCGGCACCAATCTGAGAAGGAACGGTAATTTACTAAATTTAACTAAACCAAACAAAATGAAAGAGAGAAGAGTATCCAAAATGCAAGTCAAACCACGATAGTGCGAGGGAAGCATGTGCTTTTCTCCGCGGCGAGCTGAGAAAGCTGAGCCGGCGCAGCAGGTGAAGGCAGACACTGGGGTCCTGCCCGGAGCTCCACTCCACTTCCTCTTCACGCCAAGTCCTCCGGAGATGCCGCCCCTCTCCTCCCATCAGGATACTCCAAATGCCCATAAGAGGCAGTAAACGGAACCGGAACATTAACTCTTTAACTCCCACTGGTTCACATGACATTCTGATGTGGAATACTGACCACAAAAATCACCAAACCACAACACAGACGTAGCAGTTAACCCAACCCACACATGTAAAACAGGGACTGGGAAAGTATTCCAGCAAAATAAGTTATCACCTCTGACAATAAAGCAAGATTATCCTATAGGGAAGAACTGTTTTCAGCATTCTTGAAAAATATGAGAAAGTATAAGATTGGAAATAAAAAAGAAAAGAGGACAATGAAATCTGTAGTGAAGCTGTCAAAAGCTATGTTAATTTTATAATTAGCTGCATAATTATTTAAAATCTTTTTAAAGACTTTCTTTAACCATTTTTGATTAAGACAACATTACTCTGTTCATTTACTTCTTCATCTCATGCTTGGATGGAATCAAGGAGCCACTCAACTCTCATCCAGAAATGTCAGGGGAAATGCACAATTTTAGAGTCAAAAGGATACTCCTTTAACTACAAAAGTGAAGGATATGTAACCTCCTCACACACCCCCAACATTATAGCTACTGAATGAAACAATTAAAAGGGTGGGAAGAAAAGGAACATGATGCTTGCTTCCCCTTTTGCCTACAACTAGATGTTTTCTGCATCAGCACCATTCACTTGTGTATTCTGATACAGTGATTCTCATTATATTGTAGCAACAACAAAAACAAACAAACAAAAATTAGTTGATTAAATAAGCTGACAGTATGCAATTACATTTCTTCCTGTAACAAACTTGCTTACAGTGAAATTTTAAGAGACATAAACAGATTCACCACTATAAGAAAAAAAAATCTATTTTTCCTTCTAATTTCTGGATAGAATTAGAGGAAAGTACTTAAAATGTAGCAATATACTTATGCAAAATTAGAAGGGAAAAAATACTGTTGCAGCTAAACTTTAAAATAATATGCAGTTTACTCTGAAAGTAATGCCTGCAACAGATACAAAGAGTACAATAACACTACTCAATACAGCAAATTCTCAGCTACATAATGCTACTTTCCAACACCGTCACCACCATTAGCTCTGTGTTTTCACCAGTGATGAACAAGAGCCTGCATTCTGCACTTGTAACAATCTGCATCTGCAGAGGTGATTCACTGTTGCTACTGTCACTGCTGAAATACACCACCTACTGCCTCACTATGCTCTCATCCACTGTTCGGACTCCACAAATATTCAATCAGCTTTGATGAATGTGTGTGCATGTGCCATTTTCTCTGCATGAGGGAATTCAGTTACAGCCCTTTGCTTCATACACACTTTCATGTCAGATGCCATTTTTTCTCAAATTGTCCCTCTGCTGCCATCTGTTGCATGGCACAAAATGTAATGGAATATTGGTGGGAAGGTTCAACCACTACTGCTATACAACCAACATCTGCCCCGACGTTGTGGGGCAATATAATAAAATAGGAAGCATTATTTTCAGAGCAGCCTTCCTACATCCAGTAAAAACCTCGGTTCGAAAATAACAGTGACATGAATAAAATAACAGATAAAGGAAGACTGAGTTGCAAAACGTTTTTGTAAATTTCTAAACATACTTCAATGGGGATGATATTTTATCAGACTTCATTATCTAAGATCTTGTTATATAAATGGTTATAAGACAGATGTTTGACCACGGCAGTTGGGGGAAAAAAAAAAAAAAAAAAAAAAAGAATAAAGAGGAAAAGAAAGAAAGCAATTCATTACTGGCATAAAATATGACTACCAATCTGAACAGTACTTTTTTTTTTTTTTTTTTTTTTTTTTTTTAAGTTTGTCTTAAGCCATCTGCAGAGGGAATTCACCTCTATGACATATTAGTCTTGTAACATGACTTCTCATTACTAACACCTCTCTCTAGTCTGGGGAGCTAACTGGCTAGTTGCCCTACTATCCTGCTTCCATTCGGGCAAAATAAGAGATGTACTGCAGTCATAGGGAAGAAATACCTTAAAAATTATTAACAGGAAGATATTATCTACAAAGCTTTGCTGGAAATCATAATTGAGAGTTCTGTCGTGTAACCTTCATAGAGACCTTGTACAATATACTAAAATGTGGGCATTTTAATGTTTTTAATTTCCTCTATTCTATTTCTGAATGCTGTTCATTTCAATCTCCTGGAAAAGCCACTGACCATTTTCAGCTTATAAAACATATACAGAAGACACCAGAAAAGATTTGGATGCATTTTAATATCCTTAGATGGAGGAGAATACTTCAAAATGATTTTACAGGTAAAGAATTAATAAAGCTACACCACATTCAAAGGACAATGCAATTATCTGCATTATTTGCTAGCTGAGTTAGACATCTGGCTGCATGTTTATTTTATTAAAAGGTTAGAAGTATAAAAAAAATAAGCATTCCAAGGGAATTCACTTTAAAAATCTGAAATTACAGTGGCATAGAAAAATGAAACATTTGAAATAACTTGAATTAGGAAAGAAAAATGTGATTGATTTATTACAAGAAAAAATAGCATGCATAAACTTAGGCAATGAAAGTGTTTATGTACTTATGATGTATACATGAGAAATACTTCTGTTATGTAAATTAAGATTTTATTGGAATTCAGAATAGGCTGATGCTGTTTGGCTTGACTCTTCCAGCAATATATGAGTGAAATAGGTCTTACAGTGTTTCTAAGTTTTAAATTATTTTACTGTTCTCTTTAAAGGAAGAAAAGCTTTTTAGAAAGAAAAAAAGTACATAGATGATATTGGAGAACACTGATCTGAAAACTGCATTTGAAAGAACTATAGAATAGTTTAAGCAATATTCACAAATATTATTTTTGACCACTGTTCCACACCTAATTCCTGAAAATCATAAGAAAAAGAAAATGTAAGCGCTGCTCTAAAAGTAATGCCTTCTATTTCATTATGTTGGCCCATTATGTCAGAGGTAGATGTTGATGGTATAGCAGTAGAGATTGAACCTTCTAATCAATATTCCATTACATTTTGTTGTCATGGGACAAATGACAGCAGAGGGACAGTCTGACACAATGGAGCATGACAAGGAAGCGTATATGAAGCAAAGGGGTGCAAGTGAATTCCCTCATGTAGAAAAATGGCACTCACTAACATTCATCAAAGCTTCCTGAACTTTTATGGAGATCCAACAGTGGATTTGAGCATACTGAAAGCTGGACTGAGTAGGCAACACTTTCCTAGAAACAACGCTGTCACAGCAACTGTGAAACAGAGGGTCACCTCCACTAGTAAAGATTTTGATGACTGTGGCTTGCATGCCACAACATGCAGGCTCTCATTCATTGCTCACAAAAATGCACAGCTAATGGTGGTGACATATTGAAAAAAAATATTGTTTTGTAGCTAAAAAATTTGCTCTATCAAACAGTGTTACTGTGTTATTTCTACTTAATACAGACATTACTTTCAGAGTAGCCTACTAAGTTATTTCCAAATAGCCAAGCTGGACAACTGGTGTTGTTTGATTGTACTGGGATTTCTGATTCTGACTAGTCTCTCTGTCCTGACAGAGTTTACCTGGCACAATCAATAGGTCTTCTCTATTAGAGAAGTCGCATTTAAGGAATGTCTAACACAAAGCATAGAAGTTTCAGGAAGCCTGTCCTGTTTCCTGACCTGGATTCCTGTAGACTCTCCTACCTTGAGAGCCTCCAAGTCAGGAGAGTCCATGGGAATCCTTACGAAGAAAATACAGTGCTTTAGAACTACAAACCCCCACAGTTCTCATCTGCCCTCTCCGGCGGGTTTGTCTACCTAATCATTATGGTCAGCATCTACTCATGCTCCAAAGGAAGATTAAAAAAAAAAAAAAGAGAACATAAAATCCTGATAAATTCCATGATGGATTTAAAGTTAATCTACTGAGTTATTCAAATTTTTGTTGTTTATCCATGAAGACTGCATTAAGTGCTAACTGGTTGGGGGAAGCGGACTTTTAAAATACTGAAATCATACTACAATCTTCCAGGGAGCATTCAGTAATGATAGAAGTTATTCTTTGCATAATATTCCCATGCTACAAAGAGAGACCTCTGATATGACCCCCCTCTACTCCCTCCTCTCTAGTATTTTGTATTCTCTTTTATCTCTTTTCCATTTCTCTCTGTGATCAGCACTTTATCTATCTGTCAGATCCCAGTTAGAGGCTGCAGAAAAATTACTTTTTTTTTTTTTTTTTCTGAGCAGCAAACTGAAAATGACCAAGACCTTCCACAAAGAAGCACACACTTAGATGCTAGTGTGTCTCAAATGTTATCCTTGTCATATTGGCTTTGTCATTTATTATCCTTGTCAAATGCATACCCTTCTCCTCTACAACTTCAAAGGTACTTAGCTCATAAAACGCGAGCCAATTTCTCTCTTACAGGAGGAGGGGAAACACAGAAGAGATTCTCTAACTGTAGTTAAAATCTTTTAGTTGTCATCTCTCTCAACATTTCTTTCTCCTACTTCATCAATTTTAGGAAAACAAAGATCCTTGAATTGCTGGTTTTATCCATATTATAGGTAGAAGTAAGCGCATTTGGATGGGGGGGGGGATGGACAGAATATTGTCTGAGGCCTCGATCTTAGACACAGGAAAAGAAATGCACTGGAATGTATCATTAAGAGAAACAAAGTCACATTTTGAAGCTGAATTTTAATTTAGTAATAAGTGACATCTAGGCCTGTTCCCATAATAACTGTTTCACTTATCAAGACATAGTCAACAGTTCCCACTTCAGTCCAGGCTACAACAACCCTTGCTTTTGCCTTGTTGAGCTTCAACTACCTGCTAAAAATGAATTAAGAAACATAATTGACTCTATGGTCACACATAGTTTGTTCTTTTATCCTTTATCTATAGATCAAGTATGGCATTCAATGAAAAGTGATCAAAATTAAACATGTTACTTGATTAAATTTTGTTGCTAGGAGGAGACTAGAAGCACACACTTTTTTTTGTTTGAAAATGAGATGATACATGACGGCTAAAAATTTATGCTTTATCCTGAAGTTATTTCCCTAACCAACAAATCTTTAAAGAGAACAGAAATTAGAATTGTTCACTGATATTAAAAAACTAGTATCTTCATTAATTTAGCAAGGTAAATTAGCAGACGATATGCAGTCTTCCTGAGCTTTGTTCTCTAAACATATGAATGCAACTCGTGTCATTCAAAATATTTTACTTTATACACGCAGAATTCATCTCCGTAAGCCATTGTTATTGTTTAACTTGACTTTCACTCTTTAGGTGACCTCTCCTAGTAGCAGCCTCATCTCATACATTAATAAGAAATTGTAATNCCAGGCTGCGCGCTCCGGGAGATGGGGAAGGGCAGGGAGCTAGTAGATGGGTTTAACAAAAAGAGCACACCGGCACCAATCTGAGAAGGAACGGTAATTTACTAAATTTAACTAAACCAAACAAAATGAAAGAGAGAAGAGTATCCAAAATGCAAGTCAAACCACGATAGTGCGAGGGAAGCATGTGCTTTTCTCCGCGGCGAGCTGAGAAAGCTGAGCCGGCGCAGCAGGTGAAGGCAGACACTGGGGTCCTGCCCGGAGCTCCACTCCACTTCCTCTTCATGCCAAGTCCTCCGGAGATGCCGCCCCTCTCCTCCCATCAGGATACTCCAAATGCCCATAAGAGGCAGTAAACGGAACCGGAACATTAACTCTTTAACTCCCACTGGTTCACATGACATTCTGATGTGGAATACTGACCACAAAAATCACCAAACCACAACACAGACGTAGCAGTTAACCCAACCCACACATGTAAAACAGGGACTGGGAAAGTATTCCAGCAAAATAAGTTATCACCTCTGACAATAAAGCAAGATTATCCTATAGGGAAGAACTGTTTTCAGCATTCTTGAAAAATATGAGAAAGTATAAGATTGGAAATAAAAAAGAAAAGAGGACAATGAAATCTGTAGTGAAGCTGTCAAAAGCTATGTTAATTTTATAATTAGCTGCATAATTATTTAAAATCTTTTTAAAGACTTTCTTTAACCATTTTTGATTAAGACAACATTACTCTGTTCATTTACTTCTTCATCTCATGCTTGGATGGAATCAAGGAGCCACTCAACTCTCATCCAGAAATGTCAGGGGAAATGCACAATTTTAGAGTCAAAAGGATACTCCTTTAACTACAAAAGTGAAGGATATGTAACCTCCTCACACACCCCCAACATTATAGCTACTGAATGAAACAATTAAAAGGGTGGGAAGAAAAGGAACATGATGCTTGCTTCCCCTTTTGCCTACAACTAGATGTTTTCTGCATCAGCACCATTCACTTGTGTATTCTGATACAGTGATTCTCATTATATTGTAGCAACAACAAAAACAAACAAACAAAAATTAGTTGATTAAATAAGCTGACAGTATGCAATTACATTTCTTCCTGTAACAAACTTGCTTACAGTGAAATTTTAAGAGACATAAACAGATTCACCACTATAAGAAAAAAAAATCTATTTTTCCTTCTAATTTCTGGATAGAATTAGAGGAAAGTACTTAAAATGTATCAATATACTTATGCAAAATTAGAAGGGAAAAAATACTGTTGCAGCTAAACTTTAAAATAATATGCAGTTTACTCTGAAAGTAATGCCTGCAACAGATACAAAGAGTACAATAACACTACTCAATACAGCAAATTCTCAGCTACATAATGCTACTTTCCAACACCGTCACCACCATTAGCTCTGTGTTTTCACCAGTGATGAACAAGAGCCTGCATTCTGCACTTGTAACAATCTGCATCTGCAGAGGTGATTCACTGTTGCTACTGTCACTGCTGAAATACACCACCTACTGCCTCACTATGCTCTCATCCACTGTTCGGACTCCACAAATATTCAATCAGCTTTGATGAATGTGTGTGCTTGTGCCATTTTCTCTGCATGAGGGAATTCAGTTACAGCCCTTTGCTTCATACACACTTTCATGTCAGATGCCATTTTTTCTCATATTGTCCCTCTGCTGCCATCTGTTGCATGGCACAAAATGTAATGGAATATTGGTGGGAAGGTTCAACCACTACTGCTATACAACCAACATCTGCCCCGACGTTGTGGGGCAATATAATAAAATAGGAAGCATTATTTTCAGAGCAGCCTTCCTACATCCAGTAAAAACCTTGGTTCGAAAATAACAGTGACATGAATAAAATAACAGATAAAGGAAGACTGAGTTGCAAAACGTTTTTGTAAATTTCTAAACATACTTCAATGGGGATGATATTTTATCAGACTTCATTATCTAAGATCTTGTTATATAAATGGTTATAAGACAGATGTTTGACCACGGCAGTTGGGGGAAAAAAAAAAAAAAAAAAAAAAAAGAATAAAGAGGAAAAGAAAGAAAGCAATTCATTACTGGCATAAAATATGACTACCAATCTGAACAGTACTTTTTTTTTTTTTTTTTTTTTTTTTTTTTAAGTTTGTCTTAAGCCATCTGCAGAGGGAATTCACCTCTATGACATATTAGTCTTGTAACATGACTTCTCATTACTAACACCTCTCTCTAGTCTGGGGAGCTAACTGGCTAGTTGCCCTACTATCCTGCTTCCATTCGGGCAAAATAAGAGATGTATTGCATCCATATGGAAGAAATACCTTAAAAATTATTAACAGGAAGATATTATCTACAAAGCTTTGCTGGAAATCATAATTGAGAGTTCTGTCGTGTAACCTTCATAGAGACCTTGTACAATATACTAAAATGTGGGCATTTTAATGTTTTTAATTTCCTCTATTCTATTTCTGAATGCTGTTCATTTCAATCTCCTGGAAAAGCCACTGACCATTTTCAGCTTATAAAACATATACAGAAGACACCAGAAAAGATTTGGATGCATTTTAATATCCTTAGATGGAGGAGAATACTTCAAAATGATTTTACAGGTAAAGAATTAATAAAGCTACACCACATTCAAAGGACAATGCAATTATCTGCATTATTTGCTAGCTGAGTTAGACATCTGGCTGCATGTTTATTTTATTAAAAGGTTAGAAGTATAAAAAAAATAAGCATTCCAAGGGAATTCACTTTAAAAATCTGAAATTACAGTGGCATAGAAAAATGAAACATTTGAAATAACTTGAATTAGGAAAGAAAAATGTGATTGATTTATTACAAGAAAAAATAGCATGCATAAACTTAGGCAATGAAAGTGTTTATGTACTTATGATGTATACATGAGAAATACTTCTGTTATGTAAATTAAGATTTTATTGGAATTCAGAATAGGCTGATGCTGTTTGGCTTGACTCTTCCAGCAATATATGAGTGAAATAGGTCTTACAGTGTTTCTAAGTTTTAAATTATTTTACTGTTCTCTTTAAAGGAAGAAAAGCTTTTTAGAAAGAAAAAAAGTACATAGATGATATTGGAGAACACTGATCTGAAAACTGCATTTGAAAGAACTATAGAATAGTTTAAGCAATATTCACAAATATTATTTTTGACCACTGTTCCACACCTAATTCCTGAAAATCATAAGAAAAAGAAAATGTAAGCGCTGCTCTAAAAGTAATGCCTTCTATTTCATTATGTTGGCCCATTATGTCAGAGGTAGATGTTGATGGTATAGCAGTAGAGATTGAATCTTCTAATCAATATTCCATTACATTTTGTTGTCATGGGACAAATGACAGCAGAGGGACAGTCTGACACAATGGAGCATGACAAGGAAGCGTATATGAAGCAAAGGGGTGCAAGTGAATTCCCTCATGTAGAAAAATGGCACTCACTAACATTCATCAAAGCTTCCTGAACTTTTATGGAGATCCAACAGTGGATTTGAGCATACTGAAAGCTGGACTGAGTAGGCAACACTTTCCTAGAAACAACGCTGTCACAGCAACTGTGAAACAGAGGGTCACCTCCACTAGTAAAGATTTTGATGACTGTGGCTTGCATGCCACAACATGCAGGCTCTCATTCATTGCTCACAAAAATGCACAGCTAATGGTGGTGACATATTGAAAAAAAATATTGTTTTGTAGCTAAAAAATTTGCTCTATCAAACAGTGTTACTGTGTTATTTCTACTTAATACAGACATTACTTTCAGAGTAGCCTACTAAGTTATTTCCAAATAGCCAAGCTGGACAACTGGTGTTGTTTGATTGTACTGGGATTTCTGATTCTGACTAGTCTCTCTGTCCTGACAGAGTTTACCTGGCACAATCAATAGGTCTTCTCTATTAGAGAAGTCGCATTTAAGGAATGTCTAACACAAAGCATAGAAGTTTCAGGAAGCCTGTCCTGTTTCCTGACCTGGATTCCTGTAGACTCTCCTACCTTGAGAGCCTCCAAGTCAGGAGAGTCCATGGGAATCCTTACGAAGAAAATACAGTGCTTTAGAACTACAAACCCCCACAGTTCTCATCTGCCCTCTCCGGCGGGTTTGTCTACCTAATCATTATGGTCAGCATCTACTCATGCTCCAAAGGAAGATTAAAAAAAAAAAAAAGAGAACATAAAATCCTGATAAATTCCATGATGGATTTAAAGTTAATCTACTGAGTTATTCAAATTTTTGTTGTTTATCCATGAAGACTGCATTAAGTGCTAACTGGTTGGGGGAAGCGGACTTTTAAAATACTGAAATCATACTACAATCTTCCAGGGAGCATTCAGTAATGATAGAAGTTATTCTTTGCATAATATTCCCATGCTACAAAGAGAGACCTCTGATATGACCCCCCTCTACTCCCTCCTCTCTAGTATTTTGTATTCTCTTTTATCTCTTTTCCATTTCTCTCTGTGATCAGCACTTTATCTATCTGTCAGATCCCAGTTAGAGGCTGCAGAAAAATTACTTTTTTTTTTTTTTTT
>JACDJE010000167.1:4551962-4596439 GCA_016647715.1 Pavo muticus | reverse complement strand
TTTTTTTTGTTCTTACTAAAGCACTTGCAAAACAAAATAAAGCTGATAACAAAACAGCAATCCAAAAAGCCACATTGTTCATGCTTAAGGTTCAGTCTGTCACTTGAGACCGGGACTATATGGACATTGTGTTTGATAAAGGCTCTATGTACATATTTGGTATAATATAAATAAAAGATTACCTAACAGAGTTGCTTCTTGAATCTGATCAACTATTTATGTAGTCCACTTTCCCATCCATCTCAGTGATATGCCTAGTAACATGACACCTGATTCAGCCTGGTGGGAAAATATTTTTGAAAACTACATGTTTTCTATACTGTTACCCAAGTAAATAAATATCAGCAAAAACAGTAACATACCTACTACTCCCTGTTTTATTATTTTACTTCTGTTCCCCAGTCAAAAATCAAGATGAGTGAAGATTTCTGCTTCTCACACAATTTTATGAGAAAAACCCTTTGGAGTATTTGCAAGAGATTCTTCAAGTACTGCTATAAGACAATCAGCCAACAATATCCAAACATCTTCTGACAGTTTAGCCTCATTTTTACTTTGTACTTTTCTATGAAACCAAATAAATAATTTCATGTTTTCTTCTTGAAAGAGGAATAGAATTTGTCTCAGTAAATTAAATGCAAATGACTAGCCATTTTCTTTTGCACTTGACTGTTTCTCAGCTTCATCATGACAGCTTTATACTGGAATCAGTTGTATTTAACATGATTAATGACCTGTATGATGGACTGAAGTGCACTCCCAGTAAATGTGCAGATTACACAAAACTGGAGTGAGTGTCTGGCTCACCAAAGGGCTATGTAGTCTTCCAGAGGGACCTTGACTGATTATAAAGGTAGGCTGACAGGAACCTCCTGAAGTTTAACAAAGAGAAGGGCAAAGTCCTGCACTGCAGCTAGAGAGGAGCTACACCAGGTAGCAGGACCTGTGGGAGACCACCCAGCTGGAAAGAAGCTCTGCAGAGAAGATACTAGTGGACACCAAGTTGAACATAGTCAGCAACAGACCCTTGCCACAGAGAAGGTTAAGAGTATTCCTGACTGACTTAGGCATAAGTTAGAATTGCTGAGGCCACATCAGTGTCTAGTTTTGACCCCTCCCCTCCAGTAAAAGGGAGACATGAAAATACTGGGAAGAGTCCAACATAGGGTCACCAAAGTACTGGAGCACCTCTCCTATGAGAGGCTGAGAGAACTCTGACTGTTCAGTCTGGAGAAGAGGAGCATCAGACAGGATCATACCAATGTCTACAAATACCTGATGAGAGCCCGCAAAAACAGTGGAGCCAGAATCTCTTCAGTGGTGCCCAGTAACAGAAAACAAGATAATGGGAACAAACTAGAATGCAGGAGGTTCCATCTAAACAGCAGGAAGAATTTCTTTACTGTGAGTGTGGCAGAGCACCAATATACATTGCCCATGGAGGCTGTATAGTCTTCTCCTTGGACATTTTCAAAAGATTCCTCAACGTAGGGCTGGGCACCCTTGCTTGAGTAAGGAGGTTGGACTGGATGACCTTTAGAGGTCTTTTCCAACTACACCTATTTTGTTATTTCTGTTATATTTCCATATGGAGGATGAAGTTTTACATCTTGTTTAAGAGACACAAAAATTAATTCACAATCTACAGAACTGCTGTAATGCTTTTCCAACCCTAGACTTAGGTCAGCTAGGCTGACCTAGCTGCTCAGCACCTCTGCTCTCTTGCCATAAGCAACCTGTTTCACACTAGATTTCTATGCACTTACTCATCTACACAGACAATACATGCTTTTGCAAATATGCTAGTGCACTGAGGAGGTGGACCTGCAGAGAAAAAAACGGCACAGAGGAATTAAAGACTACAGTAAGTAGATTTCATCGTATACATAAATATCTCTATTTTGGGCCTGTGGACTAAATGCCATTTAGTGGCTGATGTGTATGAGGTGTACTTCTGAAATGCACATCAGATGATTTCATACAGAAGGAATGCAGTTTCTGTACTTGGAGGCCATTCCCCAGCACAAACCAAAGCATGGATACTTGGAAATTAGCTTTAGATATTCAATCCTCATATAAACACTAATGAATGTGTGCCCATGGTATAAAGTTAATTCACAATTAAGCTCCACTTCAGAGTGAACTGAATAATATTGTGGCTAAAAGAGATACATAAAATGGATTACAGGCAGAAGGTGTTCAGGACTCTGTCCTTCCAGTTGCAGCAAGAAAATAAGCCCTTTGTCAAGGAAGAAAAGGAAAAATAGGAAATCAGCATCAAAAGTAACACACAAAAAAATCAAACTTTCCCTCTTTTAACTAGTACTCCTTTATGCTTTTTGAATTATAATATGAGGGACTGGAGCAAGGGATGAAATCCTGCACTGAATATCTGTGTTTTAAAACTGATAGGCTATATAAAATATTAAGATAGCAGGGAAGAGTTAGATTCTCTCATGTTCTCCAATCCCTATTGTTAGTAAAAAAAAAAAATCATATTCCATTGTCTTGATATTTGGAAAGGTGGGAGAGGAGAAACAACTTCAGTGCTAACAATGGCTGATGGAAAGAAGTATTCTCAGTTTTACAGGTCTAGAACAAGGTTGAGGGTACAATTTCTTTTCAATCTCCAGAAGAACAACAAGAAAAAAACAATTAGCCAATTTAAACCATAATTATATAAATGAATGGTGCAGTTGGTACCATAGAAGGAAGCGATGCCATCTGTAGGGACGTGGACAAGCTTGAAAAAGGAGCCCACATGGACTTTTTGAATGTCATTAAGTTCAAGTGCAAGGTGATGCACTTGGGTCGGGGCAATCCCAGATCTGTATACAGACTGGGGGAAGAACTCTTTGAGATCAGCCATGCTGAAAAGGGCTTGGGGGTTCTGTTGGACGAAACCTAGATGTGGACCAACAGCATGCACTTGCAGCCCAGAAGGCCAACTGTATTCTGGGCTGCATCAAAAGAGAGATAGCCAGCAGGGCAAGAAAGGTGACTGTCCCCCTCTGCTCTGCCCTTTTAAATTACCATGTGGAGTACTGAATCCAGGCCTGGGGCCCCCAGCTTAAGAAAGACGCAGAACTGTTGGAGTAGACCCAGACAAGGCCACAAAGGATCAAAGGGCTGGAGCATCTCTCCAATGAAGACAGGCTGAGGGAGTTGTGATTGTTCAACCTGGAGAAAAGAAGGCTCCCTGGACACCTCATTGCTGCCTTCCAGTACATAAAGTGAGTTATAAACAAAAAGGAGAGCAACTTTTTACACAGTCTAATAGTGATAAGACAAGGGGGAGCTGTTTTAAACTAGAAAGGGAGATTTAAGTTATATATAAGGAACAAATTCTTTACTCAGAGAGCGCTGAAGTACTGAAATGGTTTGCAGAGAGAAGTTGGGGATTTTCCATCCCTGGAGGCGTTCACAGCAAGGCTGGGTGGGGCTGTGGGCAGTATGATCTAGTGAATGGCAGTCCTGCACATGACAGGAACATTGGAACTGGGTGATCTTTAAGTTTCCTTCCATCTCAAACTGCTAATATGTGTAAACTCGGAAAAGTTACTCACTGAATTCAAATTTGGCATATAATAAAGATTTTGAAGAGTCCGGATTCCACAAACTATTATTCCCTCTCTCCTCAACCCTAATTTTACTTTTCCTTTCCTTTTCCATCAAATTGAACATCATCCTTTCAAGTGAGTCAGGAGTCTATTTTGCTCAAATGAACTAATTCTCAAAATGTTTTATCCCATATACAGACAGAGGATTAATTACTCATACCAGAAGTGATCTAAATCCAAAGAAGAATAATCTCTAAAGTAAACATTAATACTTACCTTAAACAAAACAAATTCAGCTAAGAAGCTATCAGTAGATATAAAAAGGTGATACACAGATCACAAAGGTTTGTGCCATTCTGAATCTCCAAAGTTTTAATGACGACTTCAAGTCTTTCACAAAAATGTGCAATTACTGCAGCTATATAGAGCTACAACATTTTTATTTTGTTGATTTTTAGGACAATATAAGGACATTTGTTCTAAATGGAAGACGTTTCATTACAAAGATAGCTTTCTCTTTCAGTGAACTGAATCATCTGTTGATCTTTCTAAACATTGCTTGTCTTGAGATTCCTACTATAGGAAGTACCAACCCCTCAGATTTCCGAGAGAGAATTTGTACACGTTACCTCTCCTGCTCATCCAAGCAGCTCTGCAACATCAGTATGCAAATAGAGTTAACCTCCTAAATAATGGAATTTGGATATCTGGCCTGGTCACAATTAAAAAAAAAAATCAATTTTATCTGTGTCCTTAGAGAGAGAACCACTTCTTTGTTTTATTTTAAATGATGAAGCTAAGAGAGCTTTTTTCCCTTTGGTTTGATTTTTAAGAAACACAAATAAGCACACACGGTTGAAGGTTTATGCTGGCCTTACCCAACTACTCCTAGCTGAGAAAACAAAACAGTGACACAATATGCTGGTGAAAACAGTGCCTACGCCACTTGAATATGAAGACTGAAAGAATCCATGAGTTTGTTTGCCTTACTTACATTACACAAAAGTGTTTACCAAGATGCTCTTTGAATGTACTACCTCCAATCATGTTCTGCCTTCTAATATCAAATGTCCTGCTGAATTGACAATTTCAGACTTTAAGTAGAACTTGATAGTGAGTCGTATGCATTTACGGAATAATGGATTGGTAACTTATCAGTGCCTAGCTTCATCCATGTTCATTTGATGTTGAGTTAAAAGCAAATCTTCCAGATAACTGGAAGCTGCAACTGCCAGAGCTGATAATTCTAAAAGCATTACACAGAAAATGTTACCACAGCACTCCCTGCCAAAATCATTCTTAAATACTATGATATTTGTGTTCATTCTCATCTGTTAGAAGCTAAAGACCAAACACAGCTAATTCTTATTCCTAAGAGTACATTACCTCATCAAGTATTTCTAGACTTTCATTTCAGTTATATTTTTTGTCCATCAAGATCCTCAAATTAAAGATATCCAAATAATCTGTAGACACAGCTAAATTGAGACAAGCTACTCATGAATATATTACTTAATAGCCATCCCTCTCCAACAACTGCTTTTCTTTTGTTATGCAGCTTATGTATCTGCTCTATAATCTATTGGATAGCAACGTGCGTTCAGTAATACACTAGTGGATCATTAGAGAATATTAAACACAAGAGTAACCAACCTCAGCAAATGAACTGGCCCAGATTTTTCTTGCATATCTCAATTTAGATAAGCACTGAAAGTAGTTCAAGGAAAAAGAAACTGTAGTTTTCACAAACTTCAGTAGATTAAATTGACTCAGACGATTGAATATACATGAAAATAGTTAAAAAGGAGAAAATTACTGCTGTATGAGACATAATTTTAATTTCTAAGTCTAGAAAACTTGGTAAGCCTGAGAAGTTTTTGTAAAGGGTTTTAATATCATGGATTAGAAAATGCAAGTAAGTCACCAGAAAAGAGCTTCACAGATTGTAACTTTCTATAAGAACTGCAACAGTAACATTCACATATTCTTGCTGAAATGAACACGATCATTTTCTTCAGGGTGCCGCAAGAAATAAACAGGATATCATAAGGTCCCACAAATGAAAATGCAAAGTTCTGCATCTGGAATAGAGTAATCTCAAGCCACACTGCAAACTGTGGAATAAGATAGCTAGACAAAGGACAATCTGATAGTCCTCTTCATCATCACGCCCTTGATCAAAGAAGGTCAACTGTGCACTGGATTATGTTAAGAAAAGCATAACTTGCACTTGTAAAACCATATCTGAGTGCCATGTTCAACTGTGGACTCCGTGGAACACAACATGATAGTGAAGTTAGGCCAGTGAAAGACCACAATGAATGTGAGCAAATTAGAGTACAGTGCTTGAGGACAGGCTGAAGGAACTACTTGTCCATCCTGTAGAAGTGAAGACTAAGAGGAGACCTCATGAGCAGCTTTGATTATTCAAAGGAAAGCTGTATAGAAAACAGAGGCACAATATTCTCACAGCAGCACAGATAAAGGACAAAACCTAGGACATGAAGATTTTCTAATAAGGTGCAATGGATAAATGGTCCAAACTGCAATTAAAAGCCTACCCAGATTACTAGAAGAGGTGACAAACTCTCCCACAGTTTATAGTGGTATTGAAGCATTGTTGATGCTATTGAAACTCCTCAGGGAAACTAACCCTGGAGGAAAACACTATACAGACTGAAAACAAGCAGCAATGAGACAAATGGAAACTCTGAACATAGTTGTGGTTATATAAGGGAAAACACAAACTCTGCATCATTAGAGCTCTCCCCAACTGCTGCTTGTAACAGGCTGAGATAGTGTTTTGACACAAGTAGATGGCTAAGCTCCATGATTCTACTCTCTCGCTCCTCCTGCTCAACAGGGGAGAAAATACGATGAGAAAAACTCATGGGCTAAATAAGAGCAGGGAGATCACTTACCAGTTGCCACAATAGGCAAAATAGGTATCACATAAGAGAAATGAATGCTATTAATTATTACTTACAGACTGGAGCAGCAAAGCTTAAAGCAAACTGAAAACACCCTCCTGCTCCTCCTTTTCTACTTCTTCCTCCTAAGCTGCACAGAGGAACAGGGAATGGGGTCTGTGGCCAGTCCATAACACTTTGTATCTGACACTCCTTCACAGTCACTCTTTGTTCTCCAGGTGCGTTTCCTCCCACAGGGTATCATACTTCCTGAGCTGCTCCTGCATGGACTTCCCACAGGCTGCAGCTCTCCAAGCACTGCTCCAACATCATACAGTGCCACAGGGCCCACTCTTCAGACACTGCTCCACATGAATCCCCACAGGTGGCAGCTCCCTCAGACCTCTTTCCCTACTGTGGACACCTCTACACAGGCTGCAGCTGTTTTATCTGTTTTCTTTTTTTTTTTTTGTTCTCATGGAGTCACAACCTGTGTGACTCCTTGGCTCAGTTCTGGCCAGCAGTAGGTCCCTTCTGGATCCAGCTGGAGCTTGCTCTTACCTGACATGAAGAAGCTTCTGGATTCTTCATGGGCTACCCCTCCAATCCTCTTCTGTTACCAAAACTTTACTACTTAAACCCAATATAGCTGATTAAGTAAGGTTAGATGCATGCTGTAGCTTTGCAAAAAGACTTTGACAGGATGTATCTTCTAAACAGCTCTCAGACATCCCAAACTATTCTTCCTTCCCTTTTCATAGTATATACAAGAGCTATATAAAATATAGCTATATATTAAAATGAGCTAATGGCACTTTCCTCCAGAAAAGGGGTTTTTGTTACTTCTTTCATCCAGAACTTGGTGATACAGTTCAGTTCCACAATAGCAAAGAATCATACTTGTAATTGCTAAGACGGAAAAGTATTTTCCTTTGAGAGCTGAGAGTGGATTGGTCTTCTAGACATGCATTCAGTTTTTGTTTGCCTTTTCAAATGACTGTGATGATTCTCCTCAGTCATCACATAATCACACTGGGGACAAAGGAAATTAATTTTTAATGTCAGAAAAAAATGAATGAATTACACACAGCTGGGAGATTTGCAAGGAGAAAGGGGCTTGCTCAAAAATTCTGTTTGTGGAAACTCACAGGCACCGATCCAACAGCTAGTCTGAAGTTACCTAGGTGTTACAGGAAAAACATGGCTGAACTGTATGTCAAGCATGTCTGATAAAAATGCATGGAGTAGAACAACAATGTCAAATGCAACACCCTGTATGCTCAGACAAACAGAAACCTAACCTTACAGTTGGGCTGTTTGCAGACTGTCAATACACACAAGAGAGGAGGAGAGAAAGGGAACAGATGAAGGGAAAAGAAAGGGAAGTGAAAGGAAAAGGGTCAATAGACCTTCATTTGGGGAAGGAAATGAAACATTAAATATTTCAAAAATTGGCTTCCATGGTGAGATCTGTACAAATAATACATGCATGAGAAAGATATGTACACAATTATAGAAGTTGTTTGCTTCCATTCTGCATTTATTGCTCTGTAGCCCACACCAGTGAGCATACAGTGAATGCAGCATCTGCAGATACTTAAGCAGCTTCGCTAAAGGTTCTCACCAAAGCACATAGATTGTTACAGATCTATTACTGAAAGCAGCACACGTCCAAGATGTTTGGAGATCTTTATTCTCATTTAAATTTTTTCTTTTATTAAGAACTTTTTAAGTTCTTGGGAACTTCAGCAAGGACTTGCTCCCTTCCAGGTTTTAATAATACTGTTGAAGAGCCATATGTCACGAAGGCACATGGTCACATTAGGTTTTATTAGACTGACATATAGATGTCTTTTTGACACAACTCAATGACAAATTAAGGGAAATTCTAAAACTAGAGAAAACGTTTGCATCTTCGATACCAATAAGCTCAAATTTAAGATCATACTATAACAGACTATTACATACAAAATGGAATTAGCAGCACATATTTGAGACTAGAGTTATATCTTCCTGCCATGCTTTTTTAACCGTTACACCCTCGAACATGTCAGGATACCAACAGTATGAGTGTGCTTGGCAGAATAGCTTTCAGTTCTTCAAAAGATTTCCCATCACCTAGTTCAGCATTTGATACAAGCATTTATACGAGAAGAACTGTTCCCCTTTAGAGCTGAGAGAAAGGCAGTCACAGAAAATTAGATTAATGAATTGAAAAATTATCTCAAGGATACCACCTATCATCATAACTACGTTTCCCATGTAAGCCTCACAAATCAATTACCAGTGAGAACATGTCTCCTATTTCATGCCAACTTAAAATCAAGCAATAGATCATTTGTAGAAAAAGAAATATTTTGCTTTTAAAAATACAATTCCTTGCAGTTCAACATTTATTGTCCTCATTACTATTTAAATTTAGTCTTCTTATCTAAGTGTAGAAAAATCACAAAATACCCAAAATGTGTAACTAGTATTTTATATTCGTAGAAGCATGTGAGACATTTTTAAACTTGGCAGAAATCTATACTGAAAATATTCATAAAAGAACTGCATATAAGTTGACTGTTCATTCAGTTTGGAAAATCAGAACACTATTAATGAATGTATCTAGATCATGAACCAAAGCCTACATCTGACCTGATTAAAATAAACAGAGTAACTCCCAGTTTATTCCAGTGTAACCAAATATAGCATCTGACTCCACTCTGTATTTCTCACAGGCTCTCTATGATATCCAACACAAATATTTCCACTGTATCAATAACATGGTATTTGATTTCTAGAGGCAAAATTGCATAAGAAACTCGCAAATACTCATAATTAAAATTGATTCCAACAATGCAGACAGGATACTGTAGAAAACCATAACGAACTGTTTTAAAGCATTTTCTAAATTACATAATTATACACAGCCTGTGTTTTAAGGAATGTATTATTAATTTGTTGGGTAATTTGGTGGCTAATTATCAGTAATAAAGATTGCAATAATCTCATACACACATATTATATTAAACTCATCAGAAGAACCATAGTATTGAAGATCATTTTATGAATAGTACTGTGAAAACTGCTATTAAAGACAACAGTAGGAATAACATGATAGCAACAGATCTGTACTAAGAGAAAACATCCACAGGACATAGCACTAAAACAATCAACAGACATATGCTAGTTGCTGTTGGGAATTTATCATCAGCATACTTTACAAATGTCTCAGCCAGCAGAGCTGTCACATCTCTGAGCAGCTGGGTTCACAAATTTCATAAAGTATCTTACATGAGAATATCCCCAGCCACACAGTTCCTTCACAGAACCACACCAAATTTTTGGGTGGGAGGGATAAGAAGTTTCAGATACATAACCAGGATGTTCAGGGTGATAGATTAAGTTTCTTATAAAAAGCTACACGGTATTTCTTTTTTAAGCATCAGCAGAACTCATGCAAATTCTATGTGTAGAAACAACCAATTATGCAAGGATTGCAGTGTCCTCAATGTCCTTATCTAAACAAGAAAATCCTCCAAAAATACTTGTGTGAATCCAATCTGTTTAGATAGATTCTATTCAACATACACAAGGAGTAGATGAATACAATGGCAAAGATATGAACCAATTGAAGACACAAGTGATGTACCATACCCTGAAGATGTATTTTACCTTCTTCAGATAGGAAGACAACAGATGCAATCAGTAATTTTTCATTCAAACACCAGCAAAGTCCTTAACAGCTACAATCCAGTTACATATGAGATGCATTGAATTGTCCAGATTAAAATGGAATTGAGCTAAATTGATAAGCTTTTGCTGTGAGGACAAGCCCCACAAAACAAGCAGCATCAATATAAGGTATATGCACAGAAAGAAGAAAGTTAAATCCTATATATAAGTCATTTCACCAGAAGCTATCCTGCCAGAGCTACTCAGCCTATTTTTTAACCCATAAACCCCAAGTAATCCACCTCTCCCATCTCTTATATCTAACTTGATTTGTTTGGGGACAAGGAAGGGAGAGAGAGGGGAGAGGAAAAAAAACATCGAACTTGACACAGTTTAAATGCAACCTATCTACCACCTGAGAAGTGCAAACTTCTCAGCCTTTTTATTGATTTTACTGGATGTTGGATGATATCCTGTAAGGAGGAATAAAGTGTTGGCTGTCCTTCCCACTATTAAATAAAAGCACAAAAAAATCCACTTTTAACTGAATTATTGAGGAAGTTTGATGTTCCCAGAAGGATGTTGTTTCGTCAAGCAAATTCAGAAGAAACTGAAGTGAATTAAAGAAATTCTTTTACTCCTCAGATTAAAAGTATAATTGATTCTCATCACACATGATGGAATGCTGTTGAAATCTCTAAGGAAATCTCAAGAGGTAGTGATGGTTGCTTAGATGAGAAGAAAGTTAAGAACATGGTAAAAATACTGTCATACTTTTATGATTTTTGGTTATCGGTATTCCACATCATAACATCACGTAAAGCACTGGAAGTTAAAAGTTAACACCCCACTTCCATGGACTGCCGATTTTCTGAATACCTGGCTCTCAAGAGAAGAACTACATACCCCAGAGGACTTTGCATTCAGAGGAGAAGATAAAGTTCCTGGCAAGTCATGGGACTCTTTTTCCCCGCTTCCTGGCAGTTTGTTTCGCCTTCAATTCAGAGTAAGACCTTTGGTTTCAGGCACTGTCTCATTTTGATTAGCCTCAGTTCCAGTTATATATTGTATTATATTATGTTATCTTGCATTCTGATATCATATTTAGTAAATAAACATTCCTCCTCAGATCATTGCCACTGTTTTTTTTTTTTTTTTTTTTTTTTTTTTTTTAGGTCCAGCTCCTATTTCCCTACCCTTCTCCCTTTCTCCTTTTCCCAGGGTGTGGGTCCACGGGTCGCCTGCCCCATTTATCACAGAACCAGGCTGAACAGCCCATAAACCAACACCACCCCCCACCTCCCCTCCCCGGGTCAATGGGTTTTGGGCCTGCTGTCTCCCTGTCACAGACTCAGATCTAGATAACTCTGTGACAAATACATAGTGAGCATCTAAAAGATTAACTCCAGTATGGCTGAAGAACCTCATTCTGAATCAAGAGTCAGTGATACATTGAAAAAGCTTAGAAAAATACATCACAAATATTCTTCTTTGCTGTTAACAGTAAACACAACAACAAATCAACAATGCTCATGGCAAATATGGAGAGAAATAGAAAAGCATAAAAACAACAAGAATGAATTAGTTTTATGTCTTCTTGACATAGGGTCAAAGACTCATGATTTCAGTACATAAGCAAACTCCATATAAGGAAAGCTTTTTAAACGTGTCATAAAAGATTCAACCATTAGGTCAAGTTTTGATTGTACAAAAACAAACAACTTTAACAGAAGCTTTCATTCATTTGTATAGTCATTCAAATTAAGTACATTAATTTGATTCAAATAAGAGCTACCAAGAAGAGTTTGATTCCATCACCCTCTTCCCCTTTTCCCACTCCAGTTGTGTATTTAGATATATAATACCCCCCCACAATTATCCTCTTCAACCTGAATTATCCCAGCTCTCCTTCTCTCCTCGTACATCTGATGCTCCAAGCACAATCTTTGTGTTGTAATTGTTCCAGTAGGCGATCACATCTATGTCTCTCTCTTTCCCCAGAACGGGACGCATCTCTAGATGTAGAGAGAAAGGATTGTTTCCCACACCCTGCTGACAACGCTCTTCCAAATGCAGCTCAGGATGATGGTGGCCTCTTGGCTGCAAAGGCACATCACTGAATCCCTGCCAATAAATTGTCCACTAAAACCTCCAGGTCTTTGACGTAGAACTGCTTTCCAGGTATTCAGCTACCAACCTGCCCTGGTGCATAGTCTTCACATTTCTCTTGGATGAACTTCATGAGATTTTTGTTTGCCCCCTCTGCAGCTTGTCAAGGTCCCTCTGAACAGGAGCACAAACAATCCAGTCTACGCCTCACTCTTCCCAATTTTATATCGTCTATCTAATACACATCAGAAAATGGAGAAAGTAAGTATATTTAAAACATTTTTTGAAGCAACAAAACCTTTATTGAACAGAAATTTATAATTAGAAATGCCCCACTCTCTTTTCCTGAAAGCTCTTCTGTTAAAGTAACCACTGCAGGTATGTACCTATTTAGAGGAGCTCAATGGGATATACTCACCTTTGTTGTTCAACATCACATAACAAAACAAGACAGTACCTACTCATTTAACCTATCTCAGTCAAAAAAAATAAGTCTAAACTATATATCTGTGCATCTAAGTCCATCTGATGGAACAATCATCCTGCTTCAGTGTTGAAACAGCTGCAAACACAAAGTGTTTGTGATACTGGCTCTGAGCATCTATGCATTGTATTTCTCACACACAAAAACGCAATTTGCTGTCCTTCCCTCAACTCTGTAATTCCCTTCTTGAAACAAATTAATGAACAAGAGTTTAAAGTAATCAGAGAGAATTCTCATTCAAGGATGTACCACACATGGATAAGGCCTGATAGTATAAACTCTACTGAAAGTAATTGCACTGTTTCATTCAAAAACAATAGCAAGATTGCTGCTAAATATTCTACTGTCTGAAGTATCATTTGAAAACAATCGAGGGAAAATAAAAGACAAAGGCAGAAAAATTGTGGAAGAAACAAGGACATTTATTAAGCATATACCAGCCACCAACAAAACTATTTTGATTTTATGTTTTACTTCATGTAGCCGTACAGGACTGCTATAGAACACCACACACTATTGCCAAATAAAACCTGAGCAAATAATAATAACAAAAATTAGCAAATAAAACCTGAGTAAAATCCTATGCTTTTAAGATAAGCTCTCTTCACAAAAAAAAAAAAAAAAATTGAATCATAATGAGAAATAGCATCATTTTAATTAACTACAAAAACAGAAATAACATTTGACTTGTTTCTTTAGATGTCAACAGAAAACACCTCAGGAAAAAAAAAGTCCAAAACATGCTTTTATTTACATCAAGGCAAACTTAAGGATTCTTATTCTTTTTTGAAGAACAAAATGGTTTGTTATGAAGCACCCACCACATAGAATGCCTCATTTAACCTGAAAGGCTTCGGAATTTAATGAGGTTAAATGCTCTATTTACACAGTTGGAGGGTGGACAAATCATACCAAAATGCCAGAAAGAAAGGAAGAAAGCAGGTTAGATAAGGACTCAGTAGTGAAGATCATCCAAATGCAGCAAAGAAGGCTGGAGCAAAACTCAGATGGTCTTTAGATCCCAACTTCCTACCTTGTGAGTTTTCTTCGTATTTGTCATACATCCAAAGAACTTGATCACTGCTATGGATTTTATTAGGAATATTTAAAGGGACTCCATCTTCACTGAGCACTCTAATCAACATGGGAAATACTTTATTTCATAGAAAGAAAACATCACAAATAGAAGAAGTAGAATGACCTTCGATTCAAAGAGAATGCAAAATACTCATGGTAAAAGCCAAGAATCAGACAACTTAAATCCAATGGGAAATTTTAATCCTGCTCATGGCCCCACATTCTTTTTCTTTTTTAAAACTAAATACCTTGTGCAAACAATAAATTCCACTTCAGCTTGTCCCCTTTAATATGCAAGCTTCCAATTTTTTCTTTTCTGATTACTCAGAAAGGAATCTTGATTATGTTGTTGATAGTCTTTTTATAAATTGAGCCCAAAGTGACCAATACAGCCAAGTGCATTAGTTATTACAGGCAATAACTGCAAAATTCATCAATCACTAATGGCTGGATTGTACATTAAAGGAAAAATAGCTCAGAGCAGACTTCAGCTAACACTGATTACCTTATAGGAAGAAGGTTGTGTGTGCTTATTTGCCAAGACAAACTGAAAGCAGTTTAGGGCAACTGTTCTTTCTTAAATCTGTTAGGATATATAAACAATTTCAAATCAATAGAATTTAAAGTCCCGTAGCATTAAAAAAAAATCAACAATAAACACTTTATGCTACTCTAACAAATAGTACATGGCTTGCTTAAAAAAATAAAACACTCCAACTTCCTCAGAAATTAGGAGAACCTGCTTAAGCTTCAGGCCAAACATCAGATTACAGTTTAAAAGGTTTTTTTTATTATTATTAACCCTGATGTTGCTGTGCTTTTATTATGTAAATACCTATTACAATTATATATAATCACTATCTCAAATGAAACAAAAAACTGAACTGCAAAGGAATAAACCCTCCCCCTATCTAGGATATTAATAAACGTGGCAAACAGCATCTTGAATTCACTTTTAATTTTGTAATTGGATGAAAACAGAATAAGATCTGATCTTTTGAATGTAGCTCAATATTTATCCTGTGCTACCTCAAAGTTCAGCTTGATATTTGTTACTTTTGAAAAGACTTTAAGGAAACATGAGCCAATGTTATTGTACTGCCCTTACTGCTTCGAATACCAGAGATTCAGGTTTGCACTTCATTAAATTCTACTTGGATGATAACTCTTAAGAGTGCACATCTGTGTGTGCATGTATGTTGGCAGAAAAACATCAGTCAGCAACTGCAGAATCTCCATGACTTACCAACTATTGCCATGCAAGCTCTTCTAGTCTACCTTTTTCTACATCTTTCTCAATTCCTCCCTCTCTTCCCAAGATTGAATGAAGTTCTGATAACCTTGAATAATATTTCAATTCCAGGGCATTACTAAGATGCAAGATGTAATTGACAGAAGTTTATTAGCATCCAGTATTTATAACCCCAGAAGTCATCATCCAACATTAATATTCTAAGCTTGTATTGAGATATTGAGAACACAGCCAAAATAAACATTTGGATAGTTGGCTTATCACACAGTCACTGGGATATAATATACACCTTAAAGAATAACTGAACAGAGAGTTAAGATCTATTCTTCTATAATGATAATATTACTTAATTTAGATAAGGGGTACACACATTTGAGGAAATACTGTTGATTGGGTCAACTTTTCAGCTCGCTAGCACACTTTCAATTTTGTTCTTAGCTGTAGCATAACCATAAAGTAGACACAAGTCATTGCCACTTTCACACATTCTAATAGTATATAGTTGTTCATACACAAAGGAAGACCTTTTAAAGAATTCCGTTATTTAAAAAATGTTATTCAGACATTCATTTTAAGCATTACTGAAAATGAATTTTCTTAGAGTTTTTACTGCTTGTCAAGCAATAATTGTAGTTACATCAAGATTTAATCATGACTACACAACTATTAAAAAATCCAAAATAGCCAAGCCTTGTCTGAGTTCTGTCTCAAAAGCACAATTCCTGCAACATAAACAAGAACATAAAGAGGATGGAGGAGAGAGGGGATGGGGTTTGAGGGAGGGAAGCCTGCTTGCTGGGGAGAACAACATCCTCACTTTTATTTTCCTCCAGAAAGAAACTTCAGCAAGCCCGGGAATTATTTTTTACATTTCCACATATTTTGTTGATATATAAGAATACAAATACACCTCACTAAGATAAAGGTAGCATACCTATGATTTTTCACTAAGTTCTCTAGAAATAAGTTCTGTGCAACAGCACTTGGACAGAAAAACAAAGACATGATGTGATATGAGTAGAAACAACTCAGGCACAAGGTACCTCTTTGAGATCATTTTAAGGAAAGGTCATTCTCTCAATGAAGTATTAATTTCAACCTCTATAGTAATTTGTTACTTGGCCCTCCTGTTTACAGAAGCCAAGTCTAGTATATCCTTCTATTCTGGGCTGAGGAATCTGAGTTGATACCAGCAAACAACAATTGACACTCACTGCTTTGTGACAGTGCACTGGCAAAGCCTTTCATCTTTGAAGTTTTTGCACTGTCACAAAGCTGTATAGAGTGTAAAAAGGAAAGGGGACAAAAAAAATAAAAGAATATACTAAAAAGAGCAAGGATAGATGAAATTCAGAAAAGGAAAAAAGACACTAAATGGATTGACTGGAATAATAACAGACAGGAGAAGTTCAGTACATTGCTGTTGTTCAAAGAACAGAAAAACATTCTTGTGGTCACTGTGGTGAATCATTTAGTCAGGGAACAGAATTAATGTTTCTTTAATTGTTAATCAAAGACTAGGACTGCAAAATAATGTCCAAACACGACCCACAAAAATCAAGTAGATGCTCTGTAAACAAACTTTATCAACTGAATGATAAAGTATATGAAAGTTGCTTTCAAATATTGTATTGCAATGAAAATACACAAGTCAGCTTTGAAAAAATCAATGTCTTTAGATTGATCTAGATTTTTAGAGCTCCAGTGTTTTATTAAACATCCTGCTGAGTTTATGGTAATAAAACATTTTATAGCCACTATGTTATTTAATATACATATCTACATAGCATAAATGGTTTTATTTCCAAGACTTTAAAAGTGTTATCACAAGAAATTCAAACTGACTATCCACCGATAAATGAAATACTTCTCTACTAATTTAGTAGACTTTCAAAAGACCACTATCCAGTTACTTCCACATTTGAAATATTAGCAGAGTAAAACTGGATGTGAGATTAACACGTGCAAGATGATCATCATCTTCCATTGAGCACAGAAGACAGTGGGGAAAAACCCACTGTACAAACAACTCCTTCCACCTCTTCCAAACATACTGCCAAGAAGAAAAATAATCCACTCAATAAAGGGCTATATATGTATATCTAAATAATGAAAAGTGAGTATAGTTAGTTACACCAAGCACTTTTGACAAGGACATCAAATGGAAAAGAGGACACCATGTCTCAAACAGGAACAACAAGCCATCTGGAATAAGTTTCATGAATTTTGGGAAGCATTTGCAGTTAATCAGTACACTGAAACCATACTTATAATGAATAGCTGATAGCATATAAATGGACATAGATTGGTCAGATTGGTAAAATCAGAACTAGATCTATAGCATTTTGTCCTTTTTTGAAAAAGACAATAGGGAAATTGCTTTTGATACAAGTGCAAATGCAATATTTTCCCAGAGCTTCCTGGAGAAATCAAAAGAAACAGTTCCTGAAGTAATTCATTATCTTGCATTCATAAGCATCTTATTGCAAATCTAGAATATTAACTCTTAAAAAGATATTAATCAGCAGAAGGTTAATACCTTCTTTTCATCAATGTTTCTGAATTTAACTGTGAACTAAAAGTATCCAGCAGTAAACCAATAATACCAACTAAATGTTCAACAGATGTCTATAACTGGAAGCATAAAATTTTAATAGTCTGTTTCTTCAGTATTTAAAGCCTATATTGTTATCAACACATTTTTCATAAAGGAAGTCATGCACTTCTGTCAGTTATATTTATTACACTAAGGAACATTTTAATATAATAATGCAGATGTCTTCATTCCATAAACCCCAATGGTACTTAAAGCTAGGATTTTATTACTTGTGCCCAGGGCCAAACAAAGCTATATGCTTTCTACATTCTAATTCAAATACTGCTGCTAGGGTTTGAATTTTTTGTACCATAAATTACAATACAATGCAATCAAATATCTGCAGAAATGGTAGTCATGGAAACAGCATTTTCAATTCACAAAATTTTAAGACAAATGTAAAAAGTACTTATTTTTACTCTGGAAAACGTATTTCCCTTCAAAATATATGAATGTTAATATTATTCCAGCAGTATTGGACATTAAATAATCCTCAACGCGAAGTGACACACAAAGCTATTCACACTATTGTTATACCACCTGCTTCCTTCTGACCATTTGAGCCATCAATTGCATCAGCTTTGTGTTTCTAATGAACTAATAACTACAAAGTGCAGCAATTACATATCAAGACTATGGTTCTAAGACATTAAATGCATCACAATTGATGTCTATCATGCTATTGCTTAAAATGAGAACATGTATAGCTTTCCAAAAGCCTCACTAATAAAAAGAATCACAAGAACATGAAGCTCTCTAGTACATTATGTTACTTGAAGCTACAAAAACTTTTTTTTTTTAAATAAGTGGAATTCACTGTAGAGTATTACATTAAAGCACAAAAAGTTTTTACACCTAACAAGACTTTGTGTTTTTCTTGAGAGTCCAATTTTAGATATGTAACATTTGGTAATGCTCAGAAGTGAAAAATACCAGTTGCTTCACTCACACTTTATTTCCAGACCAATGTGAGCAGAGGCTTTTAAGTCATCTGAATACAGTTTGAAACAATCATCTTATTTACCACGTTGAAGCACAAACAGTAAAAACCAGATTGGGCTTTCCTGCATTTGGTGCTATAGAGACAAATAGTAGTTTGGGACACATCAGTCCTTCTAAAATTGTGTGCATATGCATGCATGTATAAATATTTCACTTGAATTTTTACAGTTCTACTCTACTTTTATATTGATTTTAATAGAGATACTGACTGTACTTTATGTAAGCCACTAACAGGCCCGGGCTGCTTTATAAACTCCTTCCTACTCATGTTAGCAGTCACAGGCGGATGCAGAGGACCGGTCCCTCTAGCCAGACTTTTGTCACCTAAAGTGACTGAGAATACACCAAATAGAAGTCTAAAAGGGACAAATACTCTTCAGAGTACATTCCAGAAAAGAGTTCTAACATTAAAAAAAAAAAAAAAAAAAAAAAGAGAAACCAGATGTCAAGAGGGGATACATCAATGCTTATTCCTGAAGGCAAACGTAAGTGCCTTTGAATTAAGGATCGAACTTGGAAGTGCTCTCAGAACAGGTGAGCACATACTGGTTTTTAGTACCTAGATTCTTTCTGAACAAGAGAATATCCTTCACTTCCTCTATTCCAGCTCGAGCCTTCGTAGGGCTCTAAAAAGGGGACTACAATAGAAACAACTGCTGCTGTTATTAAGAAACACTATACAAACCAAGATAATCCGTTTACAAATGCCAAGCAGCTCTTTCATCAGCTAAAAGTGGTTTTAGTTAGATTCAGCACATTAAAAGCAAAAGGCATACAACAAAATACAGGCCACCTCTCAATTGGAAGTTGTGCCACCTCTCTAAAGAAAACATGCAGCAAATCTGCACACGAAAGAAGAGCTTAAAGTTACAAACAAAAGAAGGCAATTCCCAAGAATTACATGCTCAAGTATGCGCAAAGCTTCTCTTCTCAGATTTCTTCCCTTCCTAAAGCAAAGGAGGGTCAAAGTAGTTAACAGCATTGTTTTTACAACAATATTGTTTTACAGCATATAAGGCGGCATAACATTTTGAAATGCAAATAGAATCACATAATAGAAAATCCTGAGCTGAACGGGACCCACTAGGATCATCGAGTTCAATGGCTGACTGCACACACGACAACCTAACAGTTCAACCAGGTATCTAAGAGTATTATCCAAATGATTCTCGAACATGGCTTGGGGCCCATGACCGTAGGGAGCCTGTTGCAGTGCTTAATCAACTCTCAGTGGAGAACTTGTTTCCCCTGTTGTCCAACCTGAACTTTTCCTGACATAATTGTTACCCATTCCCTTCAGTTTTATCATGTTATTTTCAAAAAAAAGCCCAACACCTCTCAACTTCCCCTCACAAGGAAGTTGTTGACGACAATGACCTTATCCCTCAGTCTCCACTAAGCTTAAATAAGGCACCCTTACATCAAGGAACTTGATGCAGTGATCCACCACCCCTGTAAAGAGAGCAGTTCCCTTCTAATGAAAGAAGTCACCTCTGCTGTTACTGCTTCTCTAGAAGCACTCTACTAGATCACGAGTAGACAATACTGAGCGCAGCAGCACATTCTGAACTTCTGCAGTGGCATACAATAGTCACTGCAATAGGGAAAATGTGAATATACGACCTCATCCAAGCCAAATTATTTGTTGCCAACCAACTAATGCTACACCAGGAAGAGCATGAACCTGTTTTACATCACTCCTGTGCCAAAATCAATCACACCAGGAGGATAAAAGAAAAGTTTGGGGGAAACAGAATACTTGCATGCAGTTACAGATACTATGTTTGATATGTCTTGACTTGAAGAAGTAATTACACAAAATACTCCGTTAATGCTTGGTTGCAATACCACGGTATTCCTTAGATGTCATGGATAATTGTGATGTAGTATTGTAGAGAGGAAGACACGTTGTAAGGCTGATCAAATTTAACAAGGCAAAAGAAACAACAACAGAATGACTAAAACATGACAGACAGTATCAAGATGTTCCCCTTTGTCTTCCTTTTCTGTGTGTGCAGAGATTGCTCCAATTGTCCTTGCATTACACAGCAATCTCTGCTAAAAAAGGAGCATTGAGAGGAAGTAAACAACCCCCAAGGACTAACAGCGGACCATCATGATGCTAGAAGAACACTAGATGACATCAAAGATTGCCAAATGAAGTTATGTCTGATAGGCAGTCACTGGAGGTGGATCAGTTAACAAATAAGTAATACACGTGAAAATATAACCTGTTCACAAATGATCAACTGGTGGAGCATTCTTGGAGAGCTAACTCGATGCTATTCCTGAGCTACCATTAAGCATGGTAACAAAACCTTCCTGTTAAGTTCCTACTCATCGATTTCTTTAAATCAGTCTCCTTATGTTGTACAAATGCCTTTCTTCTAATTTCCATCAAAGAATTGTGTTACATTACTTTTCATTCTGCTTCTCTAAATATCAAAACTTCCACAATACCCCCCCCCCACAGCATACTCTTGAATCCTGATATCTGCTAATAGACAGATGAAATAATCATGTCCAGCTGAAGTTTCTTCTACCTTGTATTACAGAACAACAGTTGTAAGGGGCTCACAAAGATCATCAAATCCAACTCTTGGCTCCACACCAGAAAACTCCCCGCCCCCCCCCAAAAAAAAAATCAAACCATATTTTTAAGAACACTGTTCAACACTTCCTGAACTCCAGTGCATGACTAGTTGTCTTTCTCAGAGAAGCCAGAGCACAGGAATACAAGGAGTAATCCAGGCCTAATTTTTACTTCTACATAGAACTAGAATTCAGCTAACAAATACAGCTAATTTCACTGTTGAGAAGGGTAGTCATCAGTCCTACAGTTTAGGTAAAACCAGAAAAAGCTCAACTTAAAATTCACATGAAAGTTCTCTTTCAAATGAACAGTAGATGCTGAATAAAGCATATCGTACAGCAGCATGTTAAGTATGTTCTAACAACACCTTATAAAACAAGAAGTTAAAGATTCATCTTCTTATGATTCATTCTTCTATAGAAGACTCGGGAACTATCAGGTTTACCTGGATTGTGGTGTTAAGTTACTTGAATATTTTTAGCTAGAAGTGCATACAGCTGTATATATTTTTTCCATGTATACTCTGTTTTATCATAATCTCACTAGACTTCTCGGACATTGCAAAAGATATTTTCAGACAACATACTGTTGATCCTCAGAAGCAGCAAAATAGCTTCTGATAAGTTCTTTGTGATACTAAACACCGTTAGGAACATAAATAACCACATATAGGAAAAAGATCACTCACCCAACTAGCAATAGGGTCTCTAGCTACAGAACACTCCTTCCCAGGAAACAGCCTTCACACAGGAAAAGCTTCCCTTTCAGAGGCTAGCTTTTAAATGAGCCCAGGGAGGGGCAGACCCTGGGTCCACCCCTTCCAATCATGTGGGAAGCACAGGTAAATTGCTTGCATCTGTGCTTCCTGTGTCAGCCACTCTCTTCACCAGGTGCTTAATCAGCAGTTCGGGCCATGACATAACAGTTCCCTTTTACTTAATAAGGTGTTTCTAAATAGATATTGATATAATTTTAAAAGCAGCATGGGTAGAACAAGTTATAATACACAAAGATAGGCCTATGCCCTAAGAAACTGAAAATAACTTAGAGAACTAACTTTAAATTACTAGCATATAATAACAGCTTTAGATAAGAAACTGCTCCAACTGTTTTGATGACATCAGAATATGTTATTGTTTAAAAACAAACAAATCAAAAACTAGATAAAATTATATGTCCATTGATATTTTTTCAACCATTTCTGATTACCTGCAAACAATTGAAATGTATTCTGAAAAAAAATGATTTAGGCAGAACACAGTAAGTCACTTTTCTGAGACTTCAATTACCCAGATAATAAATTAATCAATAAAGGAAGAATTTCCATAATTACAAAACCATAATTCTTACCCTCATCTTCTCTTAATTGCAGTCCATAAAACAATTTGGTAGGAAAAGCCACAGAATAATACCATTTTAGGAATAATTTTCTAAAGCAGCTTCCATTCATGTTTTTCTCATCATTCTTCCCTCTTCTGACTTTCAGGGACTCGTTTATTCAAACTTACAATCTTTTGTCTCGCTTTTTCATTGGGCCTTCATTTCAGCTTTATTTTTTAATTGTTCAGAGCTGCAGCTAGACAACTGAGTTCAGCATTAACTAATTACTGGCCAGCAGCTCAGCAGGCTCCTGTCTGCTGCCACAAATGCATATTATCATATTTGTATTAAACAATAAAAGCTGATGTTTCAATTAAGAAAAAACAAAGATTTTTTTTATATCTATGACTGCCCTATGTACGTCTTTCAGATATGGGAACTTTGTTATCTACAGTGTATTGATCAAGTGAAAGAACTGCAACTGCTGATGATATCTTTTTTTTCTGTATGACCCTTTTTATTTGACTGTAGTACGTTTTGATGATTTACTGCACGTTAGTGCAGCCAACAAGCAGGAAAATATCAGTACACTCAGACTCCACAATATAGTCAAATGTAACAAAGATAGAACATGATACATATTCCCAAATATCTGCTCTATAAATGTGTTTTCACAATTTCAGATTACAATGCATTATTACTATGCAAGATGGCATGCATGGGATGTATGAGAAGCCATATCAAAAATTACATTAATCCTGCTTTTGGCCAATGGATGTTCAGTAACTTCTAGCCTTATCATTTGTTTCACAGAGACATGCAGTTTTTCTATCTAGGATCTCACTATGACATTGCTTGGACCACACTTTGGCTGCCAGCATCTAGAAAAGAGTAAACCACATCTCTATTCTGGGATATGTTTTCAGATACAGTTGATTTCAGATGGACATAAACACAAAGTAAACAACAAAGTAAAACTTGTTCCCTGGCCAAAATATGATCCATAAACCTTTTCCTGTACTTCCCTGTTTTCCAAAACATTTTCCAAGATACAAAAAGGGAAACAATTTCTCTCACTGAATTTACCTCTATCTCTGTGAAAATCCTTTGATACCACATCAATCTACTGCCATGACTCAGTAAGGGTTTCACCCTCAGTCCCCACTCAGCTTTTAAAGGCACAGTCTAATTCGTAAAACTCTCAGGGTGGATTACCTCTACCAGAATCTAAAGCACACAAATATTTAGCTGAATAAAAACTAAGGAAGCCTATTACATGTTAAATATAAATATAATTTTACTGAATTATGATTATAAAACCCACCTGTTAATCTGTGACATCTAATGTTAACACCTGCAAAACAGAGAACGAATGTGTTTTCTTCCCTTTCATTTAGTATTCTCACAATGGCTGCAGATAATTCTTTAAAACGAATGACTCCAGAGAGATATAATTCATTCACTTAAAATGTTTCAGCAATGAAAACATTAAGATTAAGCATCCTATTTCCCTGTCCTTGAGTTGTACTGTACTAGCCAGATAATGGACTCTAGCAGCCTGCAGAGCTACTTGAGCTACATCACCAGTATGGATTTACTTCAGGGATTAGCAAAGGGTAAAACAGTTTCAGATGAGATTTCAGCTCCCCTTCTATCCTCCAGTCACTCCTGACCAGTTCAGTGGGCAATATCGTTTGATGATACAATTACGGTCCTAAAATCATGCAGCTCCTTTAGGCAAGGGCTGTATCACAGATTTTAGTTAAAGTGGTTTTTGCATTTGATTTATAAAACTGAGCATCTTGAGAGTAGTTGAGAGTAAACCATTCTAAAGGAATAAAACACTGTCCTTTTGAATGTATAAAACCAAACACCAGGAAGGAAAGACCTTAGACTTTCCACTATTGTTATTTAGGAATGTAACTCAGATGAAAACAGACACAGATACCTGGGGTGGGTTGTTAATTCAACAATCTACATCATTATTTTGGCACACTGTGCTAATAGGAAGATGGGGGAAAAGTGAAGTTAAAAAAATGTTAAGCTCAGAGAAGGCAGAGCAGCTTGAAAGAGGAAGAAATACCTTTTGAAATTATTCTCGTTTCCTTCAAGCCCATACTTAATTTGAAGGTTTTTCCTTTGGTTCTCTTTTACCAGTGCTTTAATCATCTGCCAGGGGAGAGAAAAGACAAGGAATAAAACTATATTTCAAGATTTGCTAAATAACCTGCATAAATCTTTATCTATTTAGAAAAGGAGATTTTTTTCTCTGTAGCTTAGTTATTATGTGCTTCTCAGAACAGTTCAAGAGCCTATTTCTACATTTCTTCCCATGTTGATGAGTTGGCCTTGGCTGGCCGCCAGATGCCTATCAGGCTGCAGTCTCTCTTCCCTTCCTCACCAAGGCAGGGGGAGAAATATAATGAAAAATCTTGTGGGTTGACTCGATGGGTACCATTATGGACTAAAAGTACTCAGCATGGAGGAGATTAATTCTATTGTCAATTAATAATAGAGTAGAAAGGTAAGAAATAAAAAAAAAGAAAACCACATTCCCCCATTCCTCTTCTTTCCAGACTCATCTTCATTCTCAATACTCTACTTTCTTCCACTCCAAGTGGCTCAGGATGACAGCGAATGGGGGTGGCTGTCAGTCCATAATGCTTCATCTTTCTCTCACAAATGCCACAAAGAGACTTTTCCCTTCCTTAAGTCTGCTCTCCCAGAGCACACCTAGCATCATTCATGGCTCAGCTCTGGTAGCAAGCAGGTCCCTGTTGGAGCAGCTGGAGCTCTGATCTGACATGGGGCAGTGCTGGGCTCTTCTTGCAAAATTCACCCCTACAAAACTTTGCCACATAAACCCAATGCACTATGGGTGTTCAACACAGCCTTGAGGAAGTTCCTTTACCTCAAAATGGGTTAGGTGTTTTTAGAATTGGAGGTAGGGAAAACAAAAATAATATATTTTAGGGAAGCACTGTTGTTTCTTAACCATGTTTTGTTGAAAGCTCCATTCCCAGAATGCTGAAGCTTTCATGGAATTCTGTAATTACTGTCTACTACTGTTGGGAATGTTAAAAGACTTCCAAGGAAGAGCAAAAAATAATGCCAAAATTATCTACTTGACAAATGTGTTCTGACAAAGTATCTTTCATTTGCCTTGGTTGTTTTTTTTCTGTTCTGCCTGTAAGTTCTTCAGGTTGGGACCCTGTCTTCATCTATGTCTATAATGTACCTACAAAACAGTATATAGAATCACAATTAATAAACATCATCTCCCCTGAAAATTTACAGGGTTATTCTGCTGCTAAATTGATGTTGAAAAGATCAACATTAACTTGCACAAATTCATTCTCTTTGGCTTCAGGAGGCCCTTAAAGAGGGGTTTAAATAGGATCATTCTAGGCTTCCAAGGCATTGCAGATGCCATTTGGATGAGGTGTTTAGGGGATGCTGCAGAGAAGCTGTAACTCTACAATGATATCCATGCATCAAAAGATCTCAGGTCATCCATGAGTTGAGAGGGACATACTCTTGCCAAAAGGCAAATCTTATCACTTCATTGCATGATAAAGTAAAAGTGTTTTAAAGGGATTAGGTTTTGCTTTTTCATGGCATCTTAGTCTGCTGGAGCAGTAGGCAACTGACCTATGTACAAGCAGATCTGAAATCACTCATAACATTGAAAAGACCAATAATTTTTTTCCAGTCAATGGGAACTATTTCAGCTACATTTTATTTTCATTTTAGAAATAGGATTAAGAAGGCTATTTTTTTTTTTTTTTAGGGAGCCCTAACAGGGCTTTCAGGTTCAAAGTGACACCTCTTGTCTTAGAAAAAGTTAGCATACACTTTGCAAGATGCATTCTGTCTTCCATCGTTTTGCAGTTCTTTGCAAAATGTGAGCACAAAGTGGGTATTAAATTCTCCTTTTCTCATTATTTTAGTGCATCTTCCAATAAGCTCAGATCAAGTTCTTTACTCTGATTTAACTATGAGATTACGTAGTACAGGAATTGTTTTTGGAGAGATGAATGGTGAATGTACTCAAGAAATGTAGATGAAGGTAATGGTAGACTTTTTTCTTCTCTTTCTATTTCTGTAGATCTAGAAAAGTGACTTTCTGCATCTCCATTTAGCAATCGTGAACAGAGAGTAATCATTCCTATCGTTATTAATGGGAAGTTTAATTTCTGATAGAAAAGTATCATCTGGAACAAATGGACAGATTCTGAGTACTGTCAGTCAATGTGACTATTTCGCACAAACTGAAACACCCTGATTTAGTTTCACAAGAAACAGTTGCTGTGCCTTCTCTGTGAAGTCTGCTAAATCCATGGACTTGCAGAATTAGCAGACTCCACAGCATTAGTGAAGCCTCTCATAAACTGGATTATTTGTCCTAGCCTCTGAACTCCTGAGACATCTCAGGAAGGCATCTTTGTAGTATACTGAGGAGTCTGGAACATCTTTGGGGATCATAGATCTTCAAGTCTCACTGAAACACAACTTGTGTTCACATTGACACTTCATCATTTCAGAATCAGTATTTCTGTTGTTGCCAAATATGCTTTTTTTTCTAAAGCTCATTGTGTTTAAACATATTTCCCTTTCCTTTGGAAATGTTTAGACTCCAAATAAACTCTTTTTTTATAGCTTTCATGGTTACATAATAAACAAAATTTCTAGGAAAAAAAAAAGCCTCTATAAATGTCAACATTATTATTTTTTATTATGAAATATTTTCAATTTTATGTTAAAAGAGTTTTCAAGTTATCTGACACTTGCAGATCTTGGAGAAGTGAATTCTACTTTTTGTAGAAAAATAGTAGCTTTTCTTTTTTCTTTTCTTTTTGTTTTCTTTTAATGTATAATAGTGTGCCCAATCAGATAGGATCTACCTTGCAGATCTTCCACAGGCACGTTAATAGTGGTAGAAAAAAGCAAAAATCTCCTTCTCTGAGGCTGTTTTTGAAGAGAAGGAAGATCCAGGCAGTGTCTCTGTAGCCTCCCTGAGGTACTGTGTCAATGCAGGTATCAACAGCATCAAGATGACTGAGAATTCCTAGCTACTCACAGATTTAGTATTATTACCTTAAGTATGTGATCTGGAATATATTACTAGCACTGCGTTATGTGTAGTTGTGAGATTTCTCCCTAGCCTACTTTCTGAACAGATAAACAATGATATGCTGTCACCGCGCATTTTAATTGCTACAATAAACCATCCTCTGTTGTCCACAGAAGGAACAGGACAACTCTAATCCAAGAGAGACCTTCATTCCCTCCCAGAGCCCTAATGATAAAGGAAATTATTGCCCTTTGTTCTGTACTCCAGAGCAGTTTCCTGTGAACTACTTAATGCATGCCGTTAAGATAAATGAACTTAAGAGAATTCTGTCAAACTGTCTTCTGAGAAATGATCCTGTTTGTAGAAACAAATAATTCTCTATTTCAGAAATTATAAGGAATCAGAACTTCCTAATTTTTATATTTTCTACTGGTAGGAAAGTGTTCTTCATTATAATCAAATCGTTTCTGAAGTCACAAGAACCCAGCAATGGAGTCCCTTATGGTGCCACGTAGAGAGAAATTCTCCACAGTGTAGAGATATCACAGTGATTCTGGCAAAGTTTAATAAATGTAAAATTAAAACACTTCCAGACAGAAGCTATGTACTCAGAACCTATAACATCTCAGTTAACAACAGTATTTTACAGAGAACAACAGAAGTGGATTATATCACGTGCAGAAGAGGAACTATCATTTTTGGAGATGTACGGTTACATGTTTTCCATAGCTTTAGCTTGTTCATGCATGCATCAGCTCTCTGGAGCAAATTGATCATCCCTGTGGCGTTTGATCTGCTTTCCTGCATTTTCTGAGCCAGCATAAATAACTTTCCCCACAGTTTTAACCTTTCAAGCAAACTGGAGTCCCAAATTAAAGATGAGAATGCACTGAAAACCTTTTTACACCTAAATCCCAACAGGCAGGAATTTGCATATTAGTCAAACAACAGTTTTAATCCCAGCACTGCCATCTACTGAAGAGATTATTACATGCTTTTCTGGAAGATGTGCTTTTAACTCATAGATAATTTGTTATCTCAGTAACTGGATTACTGGATAAACAGTTTCTAACCAGATAAAACCAAGCTATCCTATACAGCCTGGCAGAATGATCAAATGACTTTAAAATATGCATATAAATCCAATTAAAAGAATGGTGACATTTCAGTAATAGTGAATAGACAAATACAAACTCACTATACCTAGGCCTGCATCACTCTGATTGAATGCAAAGAAACCCCAGCTCATTTAATTACTGAGAATGGAATCAACTACCATTTCAAGTTAATAAGAATAGATATTAATCATTTGCTAATTAAAAAAAAAAAAAAAATACCAAGAATGATAAATCACTGTTACAAACTGTAGAGGGATGCATGTAAATTATACAAGACAAACTGCACTGATAAAATATGCTTTCCCCTGGATAAGAAAATTTAAATAACAATTGAAGTCCAAAAGCCTTTATCACAGTCCGGTCCCTGGGATACCTGCCAGTTCCACAATGGATGGAACAGATAATGTCCAGATATCTTGCTGTATACACTTGGTTCATTGCTGAAGCAACTCTTGTGTGAAGAAAACTACTCACACTGTTAGTGAACAGGCTACAGTATAAAGATTGCATTTATCTACGGAGTTTACTATACCACATGGTTTAACAATACAAAGCATTTCCAAAATTTCTTCTTAGGGAAGCAAGCTGTAATTTCTGATGGTAAAAGTATAGTAGGCTAAATTCTGATGCCAGAGGTGGGAAAGTGTCTTCCTGCTTTTTTAGTGTGAGTTGAAACAATCATTACACAAAGGGCAGACATTGGATGTTTTTCCTTAGCCTGACAGTATATGTGTCAAGGCACCATAGGTGCCAGTAACTCCAGACTGCTGGGCAACTCAAGCCAACTGGGGACCTCATGGGGTATTAGAGTAGGGCCTGGCAGCTGGGCTTCATCCTGTTGCCCCACCAGGAACAGGGCAGCCAGGGATATGAGTAGCCCAGGCACCAGGCACCTCCCTGGGAACAGAGAAAACTATGGCCAAGCTTTGACATGGGCCTGTTGTGGGCCTGGCTAGGCTGGGCTGATGGCTGGGCAGGACAAGGCTGTGGGGAACAGCAGATTGGCTCTGCTGAGATCTTGCTGGGGATGAGGCTGATGACCTTGGGCTGATGTGGGAGCAGGGGCTTTGGGCAGTGTCAAAACCTCAGGGATGGCTATGCCACAGGGCCATGGCAGTGTGTTAGGATGGTTCCTCCTAAACCTATCCCTCCTTTGCAAGTGTAATTCACTGTGTTTATCTGATAACTCAATACAAAAACTTCAACCGAAATGAGAATATAAGCTACAAAAGGCTATTTGAAATATATATTTTCCATTACACTCCTCTCAAAACTAAGAACTGAAATATTTCAACTAAATTTACAGCAGATTTTAAAAACTGAGGTGAAAGCATAAGCTCAAAAGATACATCAGTTATTTTTCTGTTTTCAGACAGCTTATTGGGGCCAGAAGAATTGCAGTTAGCCAGACCATTCACTTCATGCAGCCAAAAACAAATAAAGAACAGGGACCCATCTGGAAGAGCAGTGCTTTCCAGAGGCACACAAAACACACTGGAGGAAAACAAGGAGAAGAGGCAGGCTAGCTAGCCTAAAATGAGTCTGATGGTATCTTTTGACAGGCCAGGAAAAGAAGTCCGTTGTCAAGGAGCAATACAAGATTCACTTTCCACTAGCACTGACTGGGAATTACTCATGCTACCTATATTTTCAACAGTTGGTAGACCCAATGAGTCGTTCACACAGAATTAGAGGATCTAATGCACTTGGAAAGGTTGTTAAAAAGAAGCAAGAGGGGAAAAAAGCACCCTGAACTAAACTGTTGTGAGGAAAGAAAAACAGAGAAGTGCTCAGAATTCTTTCAATTCAATGCCTTTTTGAGACAGATATGAAACATTGTATCTTTCATCTACTTTTGTGAACTGATTTTTTCCTTCTAAGTTGGAAGCCATCTGTAAAAGCTATGTCCCTTCTGCTTTGTTCCTTCACTGTCACATCAGACAGTGTAGTTAACATCTTTCTGATGCTTTCGTTTTACCATTTTTTTTTTTTTTTTGTATTGCATACTTCACAGCTTATTTTACTCTCTCTTCCACTATACATATTTCTCACTGCAGTCTGATCAGATGCATTACAGACCCTGAAACCTGATTTATTTGTTCCTTTGCTCACTCTGTATTTTCTTTCCCTGCATTTTGTTACAAATTTTGCTCCAAGACTCGAACTCTGTAAATCTCTCTTTTCCACTGTTGGAAAAAATACTAGTCTCTGATTCTTGTTCTAGTATTTCAAGACATGTCCCATGTTTTACACCTAATTCCTCTTCCCCCTATGCCCTATTTGTCATTTCACTAATTCATTTTCAGCCTGATAGCAGCCCCTTCCAAACAGAATTCTTGCTTTTATTTAATACTGTTCTCTCGTCTTCCATATTCGTCAATTTGTCATTTAATATTTCAATTCTTGCTTGTTTGTTTTTTTTTCCCCCCTGGCATGCACTAATTTGTATTACTTCATATTTGCCTAACTTTAAGATGCTAGAAAAACACATGATGGTAAAAATATGAATGAAGAAAGTAAATTATTTTTCTAATGCCAGATTAGCATCAAGATACCATCTAAATGTCACTGAATGTAATAACAAAATTTCCTCTGCTTTCACCGGGATTCAAAGTATCAGCAGAAGGGTGTCAGCTCTACATCGTATTCTTTCACTCATTACTTATTTCTAAGAAGATCTGCAGGTTATGTTGCATCCAAAAATTTGTAGGAGTATGCCAGTGGCTCAGACAGCCTCTGAATTATAACCCCTTGCTACTCATCCATTCTGAGTACCAGTGGCCAGGGAAAAACAGTGAATCAAGGCAGGATGATCCTGGAGAACTTGAGAGGCTAAGAGGTTTCTCCTCGGTCTTTACAGCAAAAGGAAAGGGCTCGGGCAGATGCAGAAGTATCCTGTGTGTTAATACCTGTCTGTGGGGTTGGTATCCTATGCAAGGCTTTGTCATCTACGATCATAGGACCAAAGCAGTGGTTGGCTCCATCTGACAAAATGGAGTAAAAGTGCTTTTTTTTTGCTTGTTTGTTTGTTTTGCAAACAAACTTGCAAACCTAATGGAAAAGGCTTTAAACTAGGGGCTTTCCTTAAAGGGGGGAATTTTTTTCAAGGAATGAAGATGGAAAACTGAGAGAAGTGGAACAACAGGAGGTAAAGAGGCAAATGTTTACATGACAAGATGGTAAAAAAAAAGGCTCCCATGTAATCCCCAAGAAAGCAGCATGACTGGAGGCCCATCTCAGTTGCATCACTCAGCTCACAGGACTGCCCTGTCGTGGGTGGCAACATGCTCTTTAGCAAGGTTGGGCACAGAAGGAGTAAAGGTTGTGCTCTATATAGAAGAGCACCTTGCATTCATGGAGCTTTGCCATGAAATAGTCCACAAGCCAGTTGAGAGTTTGCAGGTCAGGATCAAAGGGAGGCTAATGAGTACACTGTTGTGATGGCTTTCTGCTACAGACCTTCCAATAAAGAGGCAAAACAAAAAGAATCCTTATTTAAATGACTGAAGGAAGGCTTGTGATCAGGAGGATGATTTAAAATATTGATTGGTCATGGAATTAGGAAAGCCAAAATTCTTCTGCAATTGAAATTGGCAGGGGAGGTAAATGGCAAAAGGAAAGACATTTGTAAACATATCAACAGGAAGAGTAGATGATTTTGTGATAAAGAGCTGGAAGGGATTGTAGTACTCAAAGCTTTTTTTTGCCAAGGTCTTTACTACTAAAGTATACTGTTAAGCTTACCAGGTCTCTGTCCCTAGTGGCAGAGTCTCTGAGAGTGAGGCACAGCCTAGGTTAGGGAAAGATTAGATAGGAATCAGTTGAGCAAAATGGATATACAGCAGTTCATGAAACCAGACGAGGTATGTCTGAAGTCAACAACAGAGCTGGCCAAAGTGCTCTTTCAAAATCTAGGTGATCTCTACTGACAAGAGAACAGAAAGTGTCTCATCTCTCCTCAAGAATAGTAAGAAAAGGGATCTGGGACACTACAGCCTGCTCAGCTGCACTTCAGTCTCCTCAAACAGAAGTCATTCACAAGCACATGAAGGACAAGAAAAAGAATCAGACTGGCTGTCATCATTGTCTTCAGTTGTATCTCCACCACCAATCTGAAAAGGTATAGACTGATGACAGGGCAAAATACACCCTCAGCAAACCTGTGGACACCAAATTTAGAAGAATAAAGAGATAAGTAACAGGAATGCTGTTTAGCTGTATTTTAGCAGACTAGAGAACTGGGCTGATAGAAACTCATGAAGTCTGATAAACTGAAGTAGGAAGTCCTGCACCTCAAATAAATTATCTGCATGCAGCAGTATTGTCTGGAGTTGGCTGGATAGAAACAAGTTTCGCAGAAAAAAAATAATGGAGGTCCTAGTGTCATAAGTTTGACATCTGCCAGTCAGCAGTACAAACATGAAGAAAAGAAGGCAAATTGCATAGTACGATGTACTAGCAAAAGCATAGTCAGCAAATCAAAGGAAATGCTTATTCCTCTATATTTGGCACTTGTGGTCACGTCTGGAGCATTGTGTTTGGTTTTGGTTCCCTGTACAGTAAAGTAGCGACCCTGAGGAGTAAGTGAAGCAGGGAATTACCAAAACTGTAAGCCTATGGAGTTTTTTTCAACAGACTATTTGGGCACTGGGCAATTAAATATGACTAGGAACTTCTTTTCAAGTCCAGATTAATTCACCATTTTTACCGTTCAAAAGAAAGCATATGGTGATTTGCATTCTCATGTCCAGTACTAGAGCACTCTTGAGAATTAATAAGCCTGAACATTGCCATGCCAATTATATGTTGTTCCAAGTTGTCTTTCTCTGCATCTGGCTGCCTTGAGAATGGGTAGAGTTCACAGCAGTACAATCTCTATCCAAAAGATATTCTGAGCCTAGTTTTTTTCTAAGCATGATGTAGACACCTTACACCTTACTAAGAGTAAATCTGACAATCAGGAGTGTGAAAGGAAAGCCTGTTGCTTAGGTGTTTAACGTTAAAGTACGTTTGCAAAACTACTATTAATTTCTTAGTTCAGATATCATCTACAAAAGATCTGAAAAAAATAATAGTGCACATGTAAAAAGGATGCTACAGGCAAACACATTAGATTTGATCATGGAGGCAAATAAACAAAGCTCTTTCTACTCCTGGTAAAAAATGAGATAATGTTATAAAGTGCATGTAGGCTCCATTTTTGTTTTCAGGTGGTAAACTACTTCTTCTTTGAGGGGAAGTGAAAAACACTAAAACATTTATCTCAAATTTTATAACATGCTCAGAGGTCTGAAATGTGCTAGCTGCCATCTGATCTCTGTCTCCCATAGCTCTGTAAAGATAATTTGTAAAATTTGCTTGGGATTGGCTTATATATCTGTTACATACTGCAGCATTCCTTGCATGAGTAGGGTACACTGTGTAATATATCTATCTATATTGAATCACTGTCCTTTATAAACAGTTTAGTATGGTCACTAATCACATCTGCATGCTTAGTCCCATCTAAGTTGCACACAAATTTTCATGTAATTTTGCCAATAGTATCAAAGTTAGAGCTGTATCAAAATATTTTACATGGAAATGTTTGTCTCATAGCCATGGCTTGCACATGTATGTCTGTTTGTGTACCCATAAGCTTTTTGCGTATAGCCAAAGAATAGTTAGCAAACTTTCTACAGTGTTAGCAGAGTTTCTTTCCTTTCTCTTCAAATTCTGCACATATGTTCTCTTTCTCACAAGGTGCTCATGATAAAAGATAACTGGAAATTTAAAAATCTGGTTTCTCATTCTTGTCCAGTGCCCTTAACAGTTATACAAGAGAGTGTACCTTCTAGAGAGGAAAAAAAAAAGAAGATTCTTAGTGCCTATATTCTTGGACATTTTAGGGGGATTTAGGAGAACAGGAGGGTACCAAGTCACTTAGTTACGCAAATCATGCTTTCTGAGAAAACAGACTGAAAGGGATCAAAATATTTACTAGAAATCACCGATTCATATCGAGATCAGTTTCACTGTTTTTGGTTTGGTTTGGTTTGGTTTGATTTATTAATAGATTTCTATTCCTAATTAGGCTGAGTTCTCTTAGCTGCGTTCTGAGTGCTGAGCTGTGGGATCAGACAACTTGTGAACAGCCAACTAAAGCTGTCATCCTTTTTTATGAGCAACGTATTACATAGTTGCAAATGAGTTGAATGAAAATGCATTTTTTTAAAATACTCTTAAAAATCAGTGTTAAGAGCCTTTCAGATATGAGGTAAAGAGTAAGAGAGAGCAAGAGAAAAGAAATGAAAGTGCCTTAAGCAAGTGTGGACACAACCTCTTCTGCATAGTTTTAGCACAGTCCACAAAGAAGAGGAAAGCAAAAAAACCCAAAGAACAGAAAGGAAAAAAAGAAATAAAATGATGCTTTCCCTGTCTAGGTGAAGTAGTTAGGGGGAGTGACAGTTCCTATACAGGGACACTTGTATCTAGAGAGATTATAAGGTCCAATTGAAAACACTTTCAACATCAGAAAAGTTAGTTTAGAGGAGCCAGCTGCTAGAGTCTATCTATATTCATTTAAATTCCATTCTAAAGTACTCCTGATCATACTATTATGAAATAAACTGAGAAAATTCTGCTGTTAGTAATAATAAATAATTTAAGAAAACTCAAAATATTATTTCTTATATAATTTTGTACATGTTTTCTCTGGTAAAAATAAGCCTGGAGCTCTGTGATAGGTTACTGCTGCTAATGAAAAGATACAGTGTTGGAAAACTCCTTATTCTCTCTCCACTGAAGTCACTGCAGGACTCCATGAGATTAATTCTCTGTGGCAATATAATGCATCTTTATACAGAAAACGTTCACATACACAAAATTAAAGCAGCATATAAAAATCATTATTACTAAACAGCTAAAAATAAGGGACATTTTCACTCTGAATACTTATCATGGATTTCCTATCAGTGTAAGGGCAGACTGAATCTACCTGATGTTATGAAGCAGATTGCACAAAGCACTACACAGCCCTAGAGGGTCACTTAGACCAGAAGCGTTCAGAACCTGAAGCAATGAATGCCTCAATTACTCTGATTCACTGTACCCTAATGTTACCTGAACTGTAACAGATCTCAGCACTTAAATGTATTCTGTTACTTGCTATTATTTGGTGTACTTTTGGATCTAAGCAAAGATAAACAGTTTTAGGTTTAGAATGACAATAAATAAAATAGCAATTAAGATGTTTAGGTAATGCTCCAGAGAGAAGAAGGCTAAACTTTATCAGAAAAAGTCAAAACTGTCCATAGACTCCTAGCTAAAGGTTCATTTTATGTATATACACTTGTACGTACATTTATATGCATGTGTGTATATTTACACATAGAAAAACATTTCAAAGAAGTTTCAATTAATTGAAATGTCAGGTGTAATGAGAATGTTACATAATAAATAATTACTAATTTATGAGCTTCTGTATCTTTTGAGTCATTATAACAATACTCTGAACAAGATTCTTGATCTCACAAAATAATTTAAATTCTTTTTTAGATTCCTATGGTAAAAATAAGAGCTTGCTGTTATAGTGGAAATACAGAGGTCATTCCTAAAGTAATGTCTCCTATTTATTTCCGTAGAAACTTCAACAGATACAAAGAGCACAATAACACTATTTGATAGAGCAAATTCTCAGCAACAAAACTCTCTTTTTCAACATAGTCACCACCATTAGCTATGATGCCTGCATGCTGCACTAGTAAAATTCTGCACCAGAGGAGGTGAACCACTGTCTCTGTCACCACTGCAGAAACGCACCACCCACCATGTCACTGTGCTCACTTCCACTGTTTGGTCTCCATAAACTCTCAGTAAGCATGAATGAATGTCAGTGGGTGCCATGTCTTCTGTATGGAGGGATTCAGTTCCACACCTTTGCTTCATACACACTTCCATGTCAGATGCCATTGTGTCAGACTGTCCCTCTGCTGCCATCTGTCACATGGCAACAACATGTAATGGAATATTGGCGTGAAGATTCAACCTCTTCTGCCTTACCACCAACATTCACCTCTGATGTCATGGGCCAACTTAATAAACTAGAAGGCATTACTTTCAGAGAAGCACTCAGTGTCAGTGAAAAACATTAATTTAAAAACTTAATATTTCTTGAGTTTTTGAGCATTTGTTTACACCACCTTTATTCCTGTATTTTTTAAAAAATACAGAATTCAGCACGGTATTTATTATTAGCTTCTCATTGTCGTTATAAGCCATTATATATGGTACCTAATCTTCAGAGACGTCGCACATCTTTATTTTGCTGATGTATATATGATGGGATTAACTAAGTACTTCATCATATACTACCTGGGAAGAAATGCAATATTCTAGGCATTACTTGATATATGAAGTGCAAGTTCATGATTACACTCAGACTGTATAAAAAGCAATTAGTGATATTTGGATTTTACTGGTAATGGCTAACAAGGAAATGATCAGCTATGTGAGTATGCCAGAAAAGAGTGGAAAAATTGATGTTTTGAAAATGGATTTGCAGCACAAGTTTGCAGTATATTTGTAGGACTTTAGTTACATTGCTGGGATTATGACTGGTATTGAAATATATTTAAACTGATAAGTGTTTTTCATGTTAACTGTGGGTTTGCACTTATTACCACTGATTTTTTAAAAGTAAAAATAACTGTAGATAATGAACCAAAGTCAAAGCCCTATCATTCAGGCCCAATCCTACTGATGTTTTTCATAAGATTCCTAACAGAGAAAATGACTATACAGAAGTAAACCGAGTAGGATTAACCTCTTCATTAAAAAGATAATATATCTATTTCACTGTGGCACATTAGAATTTTGCTGATACTACTAAGCAACTGATCAAAAGCTTTGCCTATCATTGGACAAGCCATCTAATCAATGTCTAACTACAATCATGATGTATCACATAATAATTCTCAGTTTATAACCAGTTAATATGATTGAGTTAAAAGGTGACCAGTAATCATATATTTCTGTTTCAAGTACTCTGACAGATGAAGACAAGCCAAACAAAGGAATCTGATCCACTAAAAAGTTGGTTATTTTACAGTGAATCATTACTATTTAATGCCCTGATTAGAAATGGGTGTGATTCATCTGACCAAACATGGTCTTGGAACAGTTGTACAAGAGAATGTAGAGTTCAAATGCTTTCAATAATAAATAAAAACAAGTGAATTCTTTTTTTTTTTTTAATAGTTATATGTAATTTAATGGACTTTGATTTAACAAGTTATTATCTGTGAAAATCATGAAGTGTATTGACGACACTGATTTTTGAGTGCTTGTTAACACAGAAGGTTATAATGGATTGAAATAAACTATTAATTATTATTAATTGTAACAGTTACTTTTGAGCAAATCTACCTGTGACTCTGCTGATTCCAGAAATGAATGTGACATTGCAAAGATACGAAACCACTTTCAGCTATTTCTTAAAAACTCCATCTGTAAACAAGCATCTTCTACTTAGCTTGCGCAAGATAAAAATTTGGTCCAAAGAAATCAAAATGTTCTACTTAAAAATGTCACAGACAACAAACAAAATGTAACTGCTAAACATCTCCCTAGTTTCACCCTGTCCATCTCTCTCCTCCTCCCACCAACATAAACAGATCCAGCTTGCAAGACACTGACCGGCAATGAGAGACACTACATATCCATCACACCCACTGCCTCAGAGGGTATGAAAGGGCATACTGCTTTTTGCAAGATCGTGTTCAAACTTTAGATGTAAAATCTGAAGATACACAGGAAAGAAACAAACTGTATGATGAATATCACTTCTAAAATAGGTTTTGGTTTCTCCCCTGCCAAGTGTCCACTGAAGAAACAATAAAACAATGCTTACCAAAGACACATGAGTGAGAGGGATGCAGCTGGTCCCTGGAAGGGAAGATATCAAATGTACAGTGTTCCCATAGGAACAACTTACACAGCAATTTATGAGCAAGTTTGAAAGTTGTTGGAAGGAATATTGTGTTATTACTCTCGCAGGAACCAAAGCTGTTATTGTGCCACTGGCCTGCTTCATAGTGTTATGTTTTACACTTAGTAACTGTCATGGTGCTCCTCAACATGAACTTTGAACCAGCTCCAAATGATACCTAATCAATGTACATTTATAAATTACTTTAGATAAGCCTATTCTTTATGTGCCAGAAGGCTCCTCTAAGCAGCTTCACATAATTCTTACTGCATTCTACGGTGCCTTGTATATATAACAAAATATCTACCAAAGACAAACAGGTTGCACCTATTCAAACTCAGGTACAAAATGAATTAAAAGGGGAATGGGAACAAACATTTCCAAATAAAAAAAAACAAATCACCCTCAAAAAAGCCGTGTTTGTAATTAGTGTACAGTGAGAATTTACTGCCCTATTTCCATTTAATACAACTGTTTATATAATGGTGCCAACTTCACAGCTTAGCATGAAGGACACACAAAGAAGGAGGGAAAAGTTATAGTAGAGACCTTTCTTCCATTCAGAAGGTTGGTAATCACATATATGTATTTAACTTCATAAATATAAGCACAGTCAAAATTACTAGACTTGAATACATGAAGTGAGATGTTCAAATTCCACAATTTCAGTGGCTCAGAGGCTTCTAAGAATGTGCCCAAAGAAAACCTTGCAATTGGCATTGTTTAGCTCAGGAGAGAGCCAGAACTAAAACACCATTGCATCCTTCAAGGCAGATGAACCAAGTTATATGGGTAAACTGAAAGTGGTTATGGTAGGCATAATTTCAAAATAACACTGTGGGAATGTAACAGAAACTGAAAACTTGGAACTTTGAACCAAAATCAGCACATATTTCCTTGAGAAAGGTGATTAAGTTTTAAACACAAAAAACTGGATTTAAAAATAGTTTTACAGTACCTATGAACTGCTTTCATAATTATTTTTGTGTTTCAATAGAAAAAGGTTGTCGCTGACTCAGGTTTTATTTCTTGTATTTAAACATAGCCCTGTTATATTTTGCAACTATAAACATTACAATCATGCCAATGCACAAGGAGGAACCAGAAAATGCAACTCAGTAAAAAACAAAACCTGAAACTCATTCATTCAACAAACAGCTTAGCAAAACGCCAAAGCAAAAACCAATCACAAAAAAACATACAAAAATATTAAATATAAAATTGGCTTAGGTTTTAGCCATTTGAGGTATCATAAGCAACACAGATTTTTTTAAAGAATATATGATTTTAATTGACTTTGTCCCTTTAATGATAAATTTACAATGAAAATGACATGTCCACCATAATTTCGAAATACAACATAGCTACCACCAATTTGCTGCAAATGCCTTTGCATTATATTTGTTTGTGGCAGAGGCGTAAATCTGATAAAAAATAAATTCTTATACATATCCACTCTTGTGGGCTTAATAACAAGATGAAATACTTGAATAAATGAGTTAAAATCATATCAAAGAATATAAACATCCCTCCTGGATCTCCTCATGCAAGTATGTCCTCAGCACACTGTCGTAAAGTGAAGACATAAGATTTATTTGATGAGAATGAGGCAAAAGTATGCGTTTGATGCTGGCCTGGTATTTTTCCTCTTGTCAACTGGAGTAATAACTTTTCCTCACCTCCAGTACCGATTGCATTGCACCCCTACAACTCAGAGGTCATTTGTGTTGGTCAGAACATACACGGCTGATAAATACATGGCACCTGCACAATTTCTGGTGAGTTCGCCAATCCTCTGAGGCCCCACTCTCAAATGCTGTCAAAGATGCTAGGGGCAAATGCTCAGATACTTGTCATTGACAGGCAAGTGGAGGTGGTTTTATTTAATGTGGAAGAGGAAGAGTTTGCTCCGCTATCTCTCTGAGCTCTCACAATACATACTCAAGCATTGGTGAAAAAATACATGAAATAAATGTCCGCTAAAAGCTCCCAAACCATGTTTGGTAATGCAAAAAAAAGGACATATTTTAGGGTATGGTCAGTTAAGATATTCAGAGCCTCCACTGTTGCTTCTAGAAATGTCAGGGCCATTCAGAAATGTCAGTTCCTGTACTGGTTTCCAGATTGTAACTGAAGGATCATGTAGCTCTCTCTTTTTTTCCTCTCTCTTTAATAGGTCTATAAAGATCAGCTGGAAAGTGTAGACAACAATTGTTCACTGGTTAGCTTTACTTAGAGCTACAGGGTATATATGTTCTTTGTTTTGCCTTATTGATCAATCTAGCTTACATTTCTAGCTCATACAAATAAAAATCAGGAAAAAAGTCGATGAAAAACACGAACAACACAAAACAAGTAAGATTCCAATCGTGCAAATTTTGCTTCACTGGATAAAGCACTTCTTGACACAGTAATGTCCAGAATACCCCTCCCCCAGAAAAATACAGGATTGAGACTGAAGCCATTCTTTTTTTTTTTTCCTTTTTTTTTTTCTTTTTTTCCTTAAGGCTATACAACACAAAGAAATAAAGCATGGAAAGAACACCTCATTGGGCTCAACACTTCATTCTTCTGGCTCTGGAGAGAGCCTTTGACAAAGCAATTGTGTGGTCCGAGTACTTTGTCTCACTGGAACAAGAAGAGAAAGAAGAGGGGAAAAAATGGACAAGAGAAAAAAAAATAATAAAAAAGAAGAAAGTCAATGATCCCAACAATAAAATCCGAAATTGACTTTACAATCACAGGTACAAATTGCTCAGGTTGATAATTTCATTTTTCCTAAAGATCACTGTCGTCTAAAACTAATTAGAGGCGCAGGTTCCCGAGGAATTGTCAATATTCAAAGCAAATGTTGGAGTTTAGAAGGTCATCGTTCTTCTATTGTGACAGTCTGACGGGGTGACTGGAAATATTGTCGTGTGCTGCCAAGTTCAGGGTGTTGTTAACTGAATTCTTGCTCCAGCTCATCAATCTCTCTCCTATTTGGCCTTCTTTTATAGCGGAAAGACTAAGAAGCCAGAAAAGGTTGAATATTTCCACCCTCCCATGAGGTTACCCCTTTCCAGTTTGAGATGCACTTTGTCTTCTCTTTCCATGAGGAGCAAGACCCCGTTGCTGGCTGCTTCTCTGGTGACGTCCTGATCCCCTGCAAAAGCTGAAATCACTGGGTAGCCGTTTTGCATTAAACTTACCTAGAAAGTGCAAAGAGAGAGAATCTGAGTTTTGTCAATAGCCTCAGTGACTTCCTTGCCCTGTGCACTTCATTAAACTTTGGCACAGGTTAGAGATAGAGATGAGCTAAATGAAGGCAATGCACGATTTTTGTCATGCACGCAGAACCTTTTATCTAAAATAATCTACAGCCTTATTCTTTATCTGCTGGGTTTATAAATGGGGGTTGAGGAGTGGAGGGGAAGTAGAGATGATTATTCGAAAAAAACAGCAAGACAGCTAGATCACAACCCACCTGTATGGTTTGTCTGTTATAAACCTTGACCACGTGGAAACTGAAACTATATATCCCTTTCCTTGGTGCTACAAATATACTGGAAGCAAGATCAAAATGGTTGCCAATATTAACTAATACCTGGAAAGTAAACAAAGGAAAAAGAAAGGGAGAGAGACAGAGAAAGAAGAGAGAAAGAAATCAGACCTTGTCTTAGCAAAGTGCCAGTGACAATCTGACATGAACTCCATGAGCAATGTAAAGCCTACTTGGAATGGCATTTGCGGCACAATTAAAAGTGCACTGCAGGGGAAAGGAGTCGAGTTACAGAGGCATTAACAAAGCGATGCAGCTCATAAATGATTTAGTTACACGGTGATGAGCTCTAAAGCCCGTCAGATGAAGCGCAAATGTCCACACTCGCTGCCAATGAGGCAAAGGCGGCAGGAGGTGGCGGTGGCAGGGAGGCGAGGTGAAATAAATGCAACTGGAACTTAGCAGTTCACGAAGCAAATACAGATTGTTTAGCCTATGCTGCTAATACCAGACCTGCCCTCGTCTTTAAAAGTGCATACAACAGAAATCGGGCTGTGATATTGCTCAGGAAGAGAGGAGGAGAGAGGACCCTCAGCACCAGGAACATCTGTCTGAACATCCACCTGCCTCTCGTGCCTTTCCATCCCCTCTGCAATCACCCCGGGTACTGGGGTGAGTCCGCTGCTCTTCTTCAGCAATAGTCTGAATTTCCCATTTTTTTTTCAATTACTTTTAACAAAAACAAAACAAAAAATAAAAAAGAAAATAAAGGAAAAAGAAAAGCAAAAGAGCTGAGCCCTCAGGCAGAGGTTGGAATAGAAAAAAATAAATAAATAACAACAAAAAACCCACCACGATCCCGTGGCTGAGGCTCCCGTGGGTGAGCCCGCGGTGGCAGCTCAGCCGCACCCCACTCCCGCCCGGCCCCACCGCCGTCAGTGTTTCCTGCACGGCTGCACTCAGCTTTGAGGGGGAAAAATATAAGGGAAAAATAAAAATTAAAATTAAAATTAAAAAAAGCCCTGCGAGGAGCCAAAGCCTATTGTTTCCAAGAAGCGGGAGGGGGGACATCAATCCGTTATTGTGGGAACAGAAGGAGGAACGCTTTCAAACCCCCAGCTAAGCACTGCGGGGTGAAGTATCTATCTACAGCGTGCTATACACACAGAGAAAGCTCTTTTTTTGCTTCTCTGCCGATCTGACTTTAGGAAATTTTGCACACAAGGAATAACGCTGCGAACTCATAAAGGAGAAACAGGTGCACAGGTGAAAAACAGGCGGACAGAAAGGTTAAAAAATAGGGAAAACAGTGCGTGTGCGCATTTTGGATGACTCTGCAATACTGCTTCAGAAGCAAGAGAAATAATAATAATTTTAAAAAGTTAAAAAAAAATCAAAACAATTTAAGAACTGAATTTAATGGCAAAATCCAAGCGGAACGGCAGGGCAGGGCGGCAGCTCGGGATGCCGCATGCAGAATCCGGCGTGTGCTGTGCGGGGCAGCCCCGCTCCCCGCCCGCAGGGACACGGCTCGGTAGCGCGGGGAATCCCTTCAGCCCGCCCTCGTCCCGGAGGTGCCGTAACGCTGCCATACGCGCTCGGCACCGGCAGATGCTGCGACTCCCCGCCCGTAAATCTCCGTCCTCTCTCCGCCCTGCAAATGGCCATCTCCCGCGAAGGACGCGCTCCCGTCCCGCCTGCCCGGGGCCGATCCTCGGGGGCGTCGAGGCACCAGGTGGCACATTAGAGTATTCCGTCAGCCACGGGACCGCCACCAAGCCAGAAAGCCCCGCAGCCGCCCCAAAGGACGTCCCGAACTCTTTCCGGGGAGTTGACACATGGGGTGATTATTAGCGGATGGCAGGGAGGGAGCGAGAGGAAAGATGTAAGGCATAACCGCGGGGCGAGGGGATGCCGGCGCGGGGGCAGCACGGACGAAGCAGGCGGCGGCTGACCTGGTCGAAGTAGATGGTCATGGTGCGGTTGCTCATCTCGGAGGGCTCGTGGTTGGTGCTGCGCGTGGCCGAGAAGGCCACCTTGGCGCTGCCCGAGCGCACGGAGATCCCCAGGGAGGAGGTGATGGCGCCGTCGGCCGAAGGGCTGGAGTCGCACACCACCAGGCACTTCCCCTCCAGGACGATGGGCTCCGTGTCGTTCTGCGCCCGTACCGGGCACCCAGCGGGCAGCAGCAGCAGCAGCAGCGGCAGCGCCGCCGCCAGGCAGCAGCAGCAGCCGCCCGCCGCCTCGGGCAGCGCCCCCCGCCGCCGCCGCCCCA
>JACDJE010000167.1:4510529-4551820 GCA_016647715.1 Pavo muticus | reverse complement strand
GCCAGCGCTCGGCGGGACAGCGGCTGGGCGGCGGCGGGGCCGCGCCTTCCTCCCTTCTCCTCCTCCTCCTGCTCCTCCGCGCGGGGCGAAGGAGCTTCCTCAGAGGGCGGGCGGCGCGCAGCCTGGTGGAGTAAGGGCGGCGGTGAGGCGGCGGCCGGGAGCCGGGCACCGCGCAGCCGGGCACCGCGCAGCCCGGCGGCACCCCCGCCCCGCCCTACAGCCGACAGAGGCACAACAGGTCCGGGGGAGACCGCGCCGCCGCCTCTTCCTCTCCTCCCTTTTTCCATCCCCCAGCAGGTCCGCAGCCACCTGGAGGCGGGGGCAGCGCCGCACCCGTCGGGGCACACCGGGGGGACCCTCCCAGCCCCGCGCTGTGTCCCCTCGGGCCACAGCTCCCTCTGTGCCTTCCATCCCCAGGGCTCGCAGAGCTGCCCGGCCGCGCTCTGGGAGCCGCCGCCCTCCTCCTGCCCTCGGGCACTCCATATACTTCCCGACTCTTCGTCCCCACCCCGGGCTGACCCGTTACCACGGACCCCAGCGGCTCCCAAAACTCTCGGGAAGGCGGCGGGAGGCTCAGGCACCCCGCTCCCAACCCCGGCATGCAGAACGCACCGCAAGAGGCGAAACCTCCTCAGCCGGCGTCTCCCCGGGAAGTTGCCGCTCAGTTTTCTCCGCTCAGCGGAGAAATGACTGAGGTCTCAGATTCACCCCCCCGGGCATCTCTGCCGCTCGCCTCACTCCGCGTCGCTAATGTTTAAAGTGGTGTTTTGCAAAGGGAGCGGCCGGCGGAGAGGGGAGCGGCCTTTTACCTGGGAGGTCCATGGCGGGAGAGGAGGGCTGGCTGTGGAGCTCGTCCGGGACCTGGTACTGCTTAGAGAAAATGAGCCGAGATTGCGCTGGCAGAAAGAAAAGGAAACAGGAGTCGCCTCTTTCTCTCCCGCCCATTGCCAATAATCTCCCCCTGTCCCCCCCCCTCCGGCCGCCACCACCACCCGGCGTTCTCCCTCCTCCCCTCCTCTCACACACACACACGCACGCACCCGGCAGGGATTCAGGTTCCGGCACCCGTCGCAGCACCGCGGGGCTCCTCCCGCCGCCGGCTGCAGCCAGAGGTCAGACAGCCCCCTCGGTATCTACACCTGCACCCGTCGGGCTGAACGAACGTGCCAGCGGGGTGTTAGCGCCTACGGGCAGCCGCGCAGCATCGCGAGCTGGAAGCTGCTTGGAATTCAGGGTTTAATACAGATAACAACAATACAAAACACTAAAATGGACACGCTGTCGGGAGCACCATACCCCGAAGGCCCGAGCTCCCCGCCCGACCCTGCGCGGAACAGAGCCCAGCGCTCAACTCCCCATTAGGACAGCACTGTTGCCCTGGGGCGGCCCCGCGTCCAGCCCTGCACCCGCACCGCCCGCAGAGCGGCGCCATAAGCGGGCGTGTGGCGACACCTGGCGGTGGCGGCGGGCGCAGCGCGGGCCGGGAGCGGGTCGCACCCCGAGGGCGAGAGGGAAAATCCCCGAGGGCTGGGCGCCAGCTAAGGGCTGGGGCGGCCGCTCCCGCCCGCTGTCCTTCCGGCCTTACAGAGAGATGGCGCCTATCACCGCCAAGGTTTATGAGATAGCACCGGCTGCAAGTGTTTCGTGTGTCTTAGCGTGAGGCTGCTGCTGGGAGGGAGGGGACGGCGAAGCACTGGCGGTGAAGTTTTGCAAGAGAAGCATTGCGTTTCCATGCACTCCTCTCATTTACAGATGGGTTTTCTGGATGCATATGGCGTTTTCCTGGAGATCCTGATATGCAGATTTCAGCATCTGAAAGTATGTTAGAGAACCGCACATAAATCCAAATGGTGGCTGTAATGTTCCCGAGACGGAGAAAAATTTGCAGGTGTATCTCTGTAGTAAAATTACGATTTCATCTATGAATGAGTGCTCCTGTTTCAATCTTCTGCTTTAACCACCAGTAAGGAACCCCTGCGGGTGTCTGCCTGATGATTTGCACTGAGAAATTAATCATGCCCTGAAATCGCGGCTAAGCAGTGTGCAGGGAATACCTAACCTATAGCTCCTTATTTTAAATGAGAATTTTATAGTAAGCCTGAAATACTTGCGTTTGATGGTCTTTTTTTTTCTTGCTTGTGCTCGGGTATGGAGGGATGAGAGTAGAAAGCTGATAAGTGTAGCGCACTAGTAAGTATCAGAAAATCAGAGCAGGAACCAGTTTGTGGCTGCAAGGCAGCGCCCATTCTGCAATACAGCAAGAAGGACCACGGAAATTCATCCAAAGATATCAACTCTCAGTCTCACATAGCTCTGGTACACTGGGGAGTCTTTAGATCAGATTAGTCATTGATTATTTCTTTGCTGTATAAATGAGGAACCAAAGCAGAGCCCAAACATTTGCTCCTTGTTTTATGTGACTTACAACAGAAGGCCCAGTGGTGAGGGAGTGATGGCACGTCATCACTTCTCTCTGCTGCTCTTAAGAAAGATGAACATGAAAACTAAAGGCAGCTGGAAAGCCCTTAAATCTACTGTGCATCCACAGGAAAACAGATGAAATCTTGCCTTTCTTCTAACACAAGGGATGAATCCCACACTTACGAGTCCCCTTTCTCTTTAGGCAGCTAACTTGCAAAAGAACTGTCAGCATGAATCAGTACAGCGTAAAAGCAAATGGAAGATAACAGAATATTTACTTGTAAACAAATCTATAATTATATGACCTTTAGAATGCCTGTTAAAAAAAACCTCCATTTATTATTTCTAATTAAATACTCTCCTTAAGGGATCAATCCATAGCCTTCATGGAGCAACGTGGCTGCCAGAATTACAGAATTATTTTTGCATTTTCCTGTCTTTTGTGAGTGGCTGGAATACATTTGGAATTACTAGTTGCAGCTCAGTCAGTTATGGAATGACTTCAGAAGGTATAACTTTTAAAGAAAATAGATAAAGTGTTTATAGTCCTCTTTCTTGAGCTCAGAGCTGCTTATGTTGGGAAAGAACTGTATTATCAAGCTCATGCCATTTTTCAAGCTGGCAGTGCAAATGTTTATACCAGGGACACTTAATACCTGATGGTGTGGGAATTCTACAAGAAATGGAAATGCTCACTTCGCTGTGACCTTCCTCAAGCTAGCACTCACCTTGAACTCCTTTAAGCCAAAAGCTTCAAGGGGAAAAGCTTTTTGTCTCATCTACTAAATCAAGTCATCAACAGAAAGGTATTTTGATCAGTAGCTCCCAACTGCTTCCCATATATTATTTACATTAATGCCTAGCAAAATGGGACACTTCTGTCCCCCCAAAAAATACATGCTTAACTGTTCCTGAAATTAGTTCACAGATATTTGCATGTTTTATCTATACATTATATATGCAAGCAGATGAATAGAATACAGAAAAAGAGGAGATGTTCTTTTAATGTGAAACACATTTTTGTCTTCCCATAGCATGAGGATAAGTTTACGACAGGGACGCAAAAACAATTTTTATGATGATCCAGGGTACAGAAGACTGAGTCCTCATTTATTAAACAGGCTGCCCTTTAGCCTACCAAATGTTGTTTCCATGGATTATTTATCCTTCAAACATTCTACTGTAAGACATCAAAAAATGGAATTTGATAAATGTGATTCTTTTTTCTTTGCAAACATACTACTGGTAGAAAAAGTGTTAACAACAGTTTGTGGTTAAATCAATTGGTGTGACACCCCCATCATCCCACTCCCTCAGGTAAGTCAGTTATCTGTTACATTTGACCATTAATACGACTAAAGTAATATTTTGTACATTCAAATTAATTCATTCTTTATCTGTCTATCAGGGCACCAGGGCAGATTATTTTACAGCTACCAGCTGTGGCATTATAGCTATCAGCTATGGCAAAGATTATGTAACTTTCTGGTGATAACATGCGCAAGATTTTCAAGTGAACACAACCCAGAAAAAAAAAAAAATACATAATAAACTAGAGTTCATTCACAGAGTGAAGCTTAGACTTCTTTTCTTCTGAGCCTTAGGGCCTCAAACATCAACCAAGGCTATATTTTCTCCTGCAGAGGAAGAATTACCATGAGTGTTTCTGAGGTGTCAGTTCTGGATTGCAGAGGTAGGAAGGTCAGAGCTACACAGGGAAGCTTTTGCATCACACGTCTTCATATGGAATATGATGTAGACTGTAATTACAGATATATGTGCATAATATCTTACACATTGAGAGAAATACATGTAATTCCTCAAGAAGACTGTATTTTTTTCTTGTGAAAATATCAGAAAAATGCTAGACAGCATTCTGTTTTGGAACATATAACTTTCTTTTCCTCCATAATATAACTGATTTCCAATGGTTTGTTAAATAATTAATGAAAGCATGACATACAAAAAAAGAATAAAGCATTGGAATAAATTTTAATTGCAGATGTAATTAATCATAGAGCTCTGACTTGATACTATTAAATATCAGATTTGTTCTCTCTCTGTCTTTGTATTGTAGCATTCACAATTACTTTGATAATACTACTTCTTCAGATGTGCAAACTTATTGAAACATTATCAAAGCTTTTCTTCAATATTTTTTTGTGAGGCAACTCTTTTATTAAGTATTGTTAAACGCAGTCTTATGCACCCTATAGAGATGAAACAGACATTAAATGCCACATAACTCTGTGGTGGTTCCAGAGCTCTTACATATGGTTGTGCTATGATATTAAAATGCACTCTTCTAAGGCCAGTTTGTAATGCTGCTACCTTACATACTATACCAGATAACGTTCAACAAATAGCCCCTGCAGTTAGGTGGCTAGCACTTAGCAATATGTCACTGTACTCTGTTTAATCTCTCATTTCATAGAATTTCAGCTCCAGGAGGAGAGGAGATTAATAGTTTTTAAGTAATTCTGTAATACTTTTTTTTTTTTTTCCTAATGTAGTGTTCTGACTCTATCACCAGCCTCCTTGACAAATTTTCAGGCCAGTCAGGTTTGTTTGAGGGAGTTTAGAAATTCAGATGTTGTATCATTAGAAAAAAATGCTGCAGAGGTCTTGTTTTTTTTCTAGGCATAGACAAATCAGAAACATTCAGACAATGTGAATGCAGCCTCCTATATAGGTGGTACATTCAATACTTAAGTCCGTTTACAAGGTTTGATGTACCCTCTGAACAGTGCTTAACAGTGATGCTGAACAGGTTTCTGCTATTGTCTGAGTTCCTTCTTTCCAAAATAGCATTTTTTACCTTGGTAAGACAGCAACACAGCCCATCTTCCAAGGACTGAACTGAAGACAACTCAGCATGCCTTCCAAGGATGGAGCTTTTTCTCTCTTTTTGGTTAAAAAAAAAAAAAAAAGAAAGACCACTTGTCTTGTTTATCACAATTGGCTAATATAAATACTTATTTCTTTTATATGTAACACTCAGCACTGCCAGTGTGCCTATATTAGGTAAGTATAGATACTGTGCTAGTTCCACGTGAGAATAATGAAAATTTGTAGGTTTTTGTTGGAGGTGGTGATTTTTTTTTGCATCTATCTCCTTGCTACAGGCAAGATGTGGCTACTATACAGTGTCACATCAATGCTAATTTTAAAGCTGAGATATGAATGGTTAATTTTTGGAAGAGAGGATCTTAAAACTGGACTTTGAAATATAGCAAAGAGATGCCACAGCCTTCAACTGGCTTCTCTAGTTCATTCAGCACAATTCCAAAGTGGGCCTTCCAGTTCTTTTAGCAGAAGGGTATAGCAAATTGCCTGTTTTTACTACTGCATGATAAATCGTATTAGCAGAGAAGACTAAGATGTTTCTGAGAACAATCCACAGAAGGAAGAATATATGGCACAGACAGAAGACTGCATTATTAATTCTTTCATTTAGTTCTGAGCTTAGCCTCTCAGAATACAAAATCAGGTTTGAAAAGCAATGCTGTAGGAGAAATGGAAGGAAATCTATAACTCTTGTTTATATATTTGTTTACCTGCATTTTTTGTTGCTTCAGTTTTTGATTCTGCTTAAAAGAGGCACAGCTTTTTTGAGAAAACAACTGCTCTGTAAGCAGGCCTCTGTGTGCTGTCTGAAGTTGCACTTAAAAAAAAAGAAGTACAGAAAACACTTCTTGATTTGGAAACCATATCCATCATATAGATTTGTAACCATTCTGCTACAGAGCAAAACCAGTCAGATTCAGCCTATGTAAAATTCATTAAATAGAACTATAACTCAGCCAAAAGACTACTTACAACTTTATAAAATTAAAACAGATGTATTGGTCACCTTTACATGCTCATTCCATCTCAGCACTGTGGCTGCTGAGAATACTCTGATGACATTTGAAAGACCCAAAAGATTTGAATCTTAGTTTCCCTCATTGTGTAATGAAGACATCTACATCTGTCTGCCAACAGCTCCATCATAAGCATTGTTTCTGGATTGTTATTTCATGCTTTTTCACTTTTACTCCACCTGGATTCACTCTTTTCATAAATAAATAAACTAATATATTCAAATCTAGGCATGCAGATGATTGTGTTATGGGACTGTTGCATTTAGCAGGTTACTGTAACAGGTGCATAAACAGAGACATCCCAGCATAACAAAGTCTCATTTTTTCAGTGAGTACTGCTGTTCATTTTTAAAGCCCTAATGCTTCTACCCTGGCTGTAGAACTGCATTTATTTTAAATGCAGAAGGCTGAGGATCCTAGTCTAAATGTTTTCTATTTGATCCCAACTTAGTAAAATGATGTTTCATCTACGATGAGCTTAAGAAAAATCCAAGTAACTGATGGCTGTTGAAATATAATTGAATTTAGAATAAAATAGAATAGTTCAATTGGAAAAGATCCTACAAAGTTCATCAAGTTCAACTACCTGACCATTGCAGGGTTAAACAAAAGTTAAAATATTTTAATTATCCAAATGCCTCTTGAGCACTGACAGGCATGTACATCAACCACCTCTCTAGGAAGCCTGTTCCAGTGCTTGACCATCCTCATTGTAAATAATTATTTTCTAATGTCCACGTAGCGGTTTTGTGCCATTCCCATCCTGCCATCAGGTACCAAGAGCAGAGCCCAGCACCTTCCTCTGTTTCCCATCCTCAGAGAGCTGTGGAGAGCAACAGTTGCCTCTCGGCCTTTCCTATAGGCTGGACAACCAAACTGTTCTGAGCCTCTTCTCACAAGGAGGTGCCTACCAGTCCTGTTACCTACTTTGCTGCCTTTCTCTGGATGCTTTCAAGAACTTCAATATCCTTTTTAGATTGTGGAGTCTGGAGCTGAACACAATAATCAAAGTGAGGCTGCACCAATGATAAGTATAGTGGGAGGATCACCTCTTCTGACTGGCTGTCCATGCTTTGTTTAATGTGTTCCAAAATATATTTTGCTCTCTCGGCTGTCAGGGCAAGAGGGACATTTGGTTTACATGGGTATTATGAGGCATCATGATGTATTGCAAGTGTATTTCATTTCTGTGGCAAGGTTTTGTGAGAAGAGATCAGGGGCTGCCCCCACGTTGGATAGGTCTCATTCCAGCCAGCTCTAAAATGGATGCACCAAAGGTGAACCTATCAGCCAAGCTGGGAGCACCTCTTGGATAACGTATTTAGGACAGTGCAAAAACTACTTCTCAGCAGCTATAAGAAAGGGGAACGAGAAAAATTTGAGGGAAACATCTCTGCAGACCCCAAGGTCAGAAAAGGAAGAAGCGCTTCACGTGCCAGAGCAGAGACCACATTGAAGGAGACTGTTCTTGAGGACCCCACACTCCACCAGGCAGGTGTGCCCTAAGCAATCTGCAGCTCATGGAGAGCTCATGCAGGAGCAGGCCCAAGAGGAACTGCAGCCCATAGAGAATCACTACCAGAGCAGTGTGTTCTTGATGGACTGCATCTTGTGTATCTAGTTCTGGTTTTACTTCTGACTGTCCAACTCTGTTATCTACTCACAATAAATTAAATTATTTTTTGCCATATTTATCTCATTTAGCCTGTGATGGTAACTGGTAAGCAACATCCCTGTTTTTACCGTGACCCATACATATTTTCCATCTTCTTTTCTCCCTAAGGAGGGGGAGTGAGAGAGCATCTCAGTGAGCACCTGTAAGCCAAACATGGTCAACTCATCACGGTCATTTAGGATGCAGGAAAACTTACGTCCATTCAAGGAGTTAACATCCTTAATATGAATTAAATGCATCTAACTTCAGTTCTGTGTAGCTGTAGGATCCACCTCCGCCCCTTGCGACAAAACTTCATACCCCTTTAGCTCTGGCAGGTCTGTGAAGAATTCTGTTCTTGCCTCATTAGAAATTATTTGGAATAGCAATCTTTGTCTCCTTTGAAAGCATCAGAAAATGTATAGCCAGTCCAAATCCAGCCATTGTGCACCAGTTCAGCATTACATTGTTCTCTTCCAGAATCTAAAGCTTTTATCAAAAAAGGTTTTATCTGTTACAGCAGTAGAGATAGCCTCACAAACCTTGCAATGGCAACCTCTGCTACTTTAAACACTGTATTTTGAGGTATGACCTATCCCATTCATCTTAGTGGGTGCTAAATCAGATGCCCCTGAAAACACTCGTTAAATGTCACTTCTTTCAGTCCTCATCAAAGCAGGTAGGAAAGGAGATGGAACATTCAGGTTGTTTTAACACTGATAGGTAGCTAAGCTCCACCACCCCATTCTCTCACTCTCCATTCTCAACAGGACGGGGGGAGAGAAAACAGTGAGAAAAGTTCATGGGTTGCAATAAGGACAGGGAGATCACTCACCAATTACCATCGTGGGCAAAACAGACAGCATAAGGAAGATTAATGTAGTTTACTGCTTATGACTAACAGACTAGAGCAGTGAGAGCTGAAAGCAAACTAAAAACACCTTCCCTATTGATTCAGCCTCTTTTACCTTTTCCCCAAAAGCGGAGCAGGGAAATGTGAATGGAGGCTGTTCTCAGTTCATAATGCTTCATCTCTGCCACTCCTTCAAGGTCACTTCGTGGGACCCCTGCTCCACGTGGGTCCCTCCCATGGCAAGCCATCCCTCCCAAACTGATCCCGTGTGGGCTTCCTACAGGCTGCAGCTCTCCCAGCACTGCTCCAACATGGCTCAACACCACGGGGCCCACCCTTCAGGCACTGCTCCACAAGGATCCCCACAGGCGCCAGCTCCACCCTGGGTCATTCCTGCAGGGGTACCCACGGGCTGTGCCTCCTTCAGGCCTCATCCGCCACTGCCCCGCGGGCACCTCCGTGTATCCACGGGGAGATCTGCTCCGTGCGGTGCCCACGAGCTGCAGGGGGATGGCCTGCTCCTCTGTAGGCCTCTCCTGGCCTGCAGGGAGCTGCTGCTGCATGCCTGGAGTTCCTCCTGCCCTCCTTTTGCACTGTCCTTGGTGCATGCAGGACTGTTCTCTCACATCCCTCACTCCTCTCTCCCAGCTGCTGTTGCACAACGCTTTTCTCCTTCCTTTCATCTGCTCTCCCAGAGCACACTCAGTATTACCCATGGCTCAGCTCTGGCAGAGGTGGGTCCCTACTGGAGCAGCTGCGGCTGGCTTTGATCTGACATGGGGCCACAGTTGGGTTCTGCTCACAGGGACCACCTCTGCAGCCTCCTGCTACCAAAAACTTGCCACTTAAGCCCAATACAATATTATCTGTTGAACATTTCCACAATCTACTGTGAATGAAAACTCATTTGGGCTGGATAAGAGCATCTAAAATCACCAGTATTTGTTTCTCCTTGCAAGCAGGCACTCATCCCACATCCAGTAAAGGTCTGTGGTCCTCAATGGAATATAGAGGGGAAGCCACTGTGGAGAAGTTAGCCAAGCCCAAGAGCCTGAGTAGATGTCACTGAAATATTTTACCAGCTTCACTGGAAGAAGAATTGAAACTGAATTTTCTGTCCTGATTTCAACCCTTCTCATATACTACTGTTTATTTCTCCTGTGTAGAAGACAAGAGTGATAACTTGTTGATCTCTTTTGAAGGATCTTTATATGTGTTTACATCATTTCTCTGTGAAAGCACATATACCTCTGATCACATACCTTGATTCAGGCTGAACTCTGAGAAGTAGACCCAGGAAATGTTTCTCTGTAAAGGGGCTCACATGGTCCAGTCTATTCCTTTCCCACATACTGAGCATCAAACTTATTCTATTGTATGTGACCACATAGAGAAATTATGACATCTCAAAGCACAGACAAAAAGAGGAGATGCAGAAGTCATTCCAATCATCTCGTTATTTTCTTTCAAGGGAATTCTTGAAATACTCAGAGCAAGAAAGCAACTGTAAAATTTTAGACATTTACGTTTGGGACCACAAGGTAGACTTAGTATTTTCAATTCAAATATTGAAGCCTTTGCAAGGGATTTCGCATCTGAAATGCAATGAATGCATTGGACTGAACAGCACTAAATTCAACAACATTAAAATTAAGGAAAAACATCAGAGGTCTGAAATACTTTTGCCACATACAAGAAAAAGAAAAGTGTTTTTAAAGTAAAATAAATGGTATATTACAAATCATTCCTTTAAACAATTGCTTTATATGCATAGGTTGCTAGAAATTAATGCCTCCTGTTTATTTACTTGGAAATTACAACAGTCACAGCAAGCACAATAACACTATTGGATAGAGCAAATTCTCAGCTTACAAAACTCCATCTTTCAACATAGTCATCACCAGTAGCTATGCACTTTTGTCAGCAATGAATAAGAACCTATATGCTATGCTCATAAAAATCTGCATGAGCAGAGGAGATCCACTGTTTCACAGATACTATGATGGTGTCATTGCTAGGAAAATGTTGCCCACTCAGTCCAACTTTCACTGTGCTCACATCCAGCAATACTTGGTCTCCATAAATATTCAGCAAGCATTAATGAATATCAGTAAGTAAAATTTTTCTCTACATGGAGGAATTCAATGACACACCTTTGCTCCATACTCACTTCCATGTCAGATGCCACTTTGTCAGATTACCCCTCTGCTGCCATCTGTCACACAGCAACAAAATGTGATGGGATACTGATGGGAAGGTTCAACCTCTACTGTCATACCAGCATCTGCCTCTGACATCATGTGCCAGCATAATAAAATAGAAGGCACTGCTTTCAGAGCAGCCTCTTATATATGTGTGTGTGTGTGCATGTATATGTCTATAACTCACATTACATAACATGTAAGCATTACATACACATATGTATACATATATGTATCAGATACATGAAAGGGAGATTAACACACACACACACACATATATATTCATATATATACATAACCTGAAGGTCCAGTCGTATAGAGATTAGCCTATGTTTTACCTGACATACACCAACTGTCTCACTGAGCTTTTCTGTTCTTGTACCTTTGTAGGCCTGGAGCAATAGCACAGGGTGGGGGGGAAGTACCGAAAGCATTTGGGAGCATTTATTTTCACAACTTTGTGCTTGTGATGTTCTTGAGTCAGTATAATTTTTACTTTCTTATGCTATGTGAGTGTGATAACAAAAAGGATTTCAGTGCAGCTCTGTAGAGAGTGCTTTGCCACTGACATCTTTTTCAGATGTCAGCTCCATTCTGTAACAGAGGAGCTGATCCTAGAGGTAAGGTTTGCAAGAACTGCAAAGCAGCTGGCATGTCTCTGTCATTTTTCAAGACCAAGCAGCATTCCTTGGTTTCTTTTACAGCTTTGCTTAAACATAGCATGTGACAATGGCAGGGGCACTTAAGGTAGTTACATCCTTTTATCAGGGTAGAACTTTCTACCAAAGGCCAAACAAAATGTCTCTTTCTGTCTTCACATAGGAAAGAGGAAGCATGACTGAGAACACAGCCATGCCACCAGACTTGAGTTTATCAGCCTTCAAAGAGAAGAGAGCGTCCTGTGGCAGGGGAGCTGGAACAGGCCCTCACTCTCCCAAAATCATCATGTTCAGCTTTCTCACAGCTACTGTCAAAGACACATTATCTCCAAAAACACTCCAGTGTGGTGATAGCGAGTTGGGTTTTTCACGGAAGAATGCCAAAATCAATGTGTCAAAGTTAGTAGCTCTCCATGCACTATGTATGCATACAATAGGCATAATTTTTTTCTTCTCAGCGGCTTTTCTATTTTCTGTTTCTTAATAACTGGATGACTTTTTATAATCTACAATATGTAGGATTTAATGAATGTGGAGTTTAAGGCTACCTCAACACTGTGTATTCAGATCAGATCGTACCTGTGGCTGCTGCACAATGGGAATCTTCATTGTTCAGTTGCTATTATTAAGGAATTTGTCTACTCCCTATTATGTAGTCCTAGAAACACACTAGTCAGAGCAAAGCCAGCTGGCTGTGCCAGGCAATGGAGGACCATGCTGCCAAACTGATGAGTCACAGCTGGGAGGCAGGAGTTTCACCTTTTAAAATTAGTCTCAAGAAAACAAGAACTCAAGAAATGATGTAGTCCTAAACCAAAGCCAAAATAAACCATAAATGATTATTATGGTCCAAAACTGTACAAAAGTGGACTATAAAGTCAAAGTAACTGAAAGTAATGTATCTCTGTCAGTCTTTTTAAAGAAATAGTTCTTGATCTGTTGAAAACCCACACCATCACAGTTCAGTTGATGGCTGGCTGCTTACACAGTATGATTTTTCCTTTCTTCTCCTAAGGGGAGTTTAGGTATAATATAACTTACTTAAACATAAACAAATACAAATAATTACAAAGAACACGCGAGTGTTACTTCCCAGGAACTATATGGCAGAAGAATGATTCTGTTACTTCCCAACTGTTTTTTTTTGTTTTATTTCCAAAATATAGGGTAGAAATTCTATGAAAATTCACCCAAACCAATACTGTTTTTCAAATCTGGAGAAGCTTTGTCTGTTTTTCTGCATTATGAACTCTTTACACCGGAAGCACAATCGCTGCCAGGCATATCCCCTCTCCAATTGTTTCATTCTGACAGTTTGTATCATCCTTTCATAGATCTTCCCCAGCTATAATCAGGTGAGTTACCTCAGAAGGACTCAACTGTCCTTTACTAGTATCCCATGGACTCTCACAGGGGGAAAACAAAAGAAAAAACAAAACAAAAAAATCCACAGTAAGTTATGTTGTTATGTTGTCATTTTATACAACTGAGAGGAAAAAGACACAGTTGAATTCCAATTCATTGAATTAATTTCATTCTAAATTTATCCCAAATCTTTAGTTTGTTTTAAAGCCTAAACTTTTTGACTGATGATGACACCTACACCCCTTAATCCGTATTTTTCTCAGGAATCAACATAAAATATAAAATGGATAACTGCAGAGCCTATATGCAGAAAGTAAGAGGGCATCGCTGTATAAAGACGAACATGCTTTGGAGTCAAGGCTCTTTGGGTTACAGTTCATCTCCATCCATCTGTCCACCCATCCATCCATCCATCCATGCATCCATCCATACATGTATCTATCCTATAGCTGGCCCATCTATAACCCTTAGCCACAAAGAAATACTTTAAATCTTCATACACTGCAGCTGATCTCCTATAGGATCTCCCTTCCTATGCATGCACACCGACACCTACACAGTTTTTGAGTGTAAGTAACACTTTGCTCAATCTCTTCTCACTGTATCCTCCTACAAATATGATCAGACTACTGGTAAAAATTTGTTTCTCTTGAGCCTTGTCATTTGCAGAAACAGAAATATTTTGAGCACCATTTGCATATCACTTGTATAGTCTGTGGAGAATGGTTGGTGGTGCATTAAGTTTCAACATTTGTACATTTTTAATAATAAAAAGGCTATCTAGTACAACGGGAAATAAAGAACACTTAAAGAATCACTGGAGGGTTTTTTGACTTTTTTTTTTTTTGCTCCTGAATTTTTATTTTTTCTCATCTCATTTGTAACGTGCTATAGATGTAAGCGAAGTGAATAGTTAATACTTATGCCTTCTTAAGCAGCCCGTGGCAGAGGATAAAACTCATCCTCATGGTACTCTGATTCTGGTTACAGCTAATGGTCCACACTGCTAATAGATTAGACTCTCTTTTGGGAACTCTATGCTCCCATGCAGAAAAAAAAATCATTAGGCAGATAATTAAGAACTAAAATGTCAATTTACAATAGGGGATTATTACAAAGCATTTACTACTCAAATGCATTTCTACAAGCAGAAGCATTTCTGCAGATCAAATGAGTTAAAGATAAAAGAAAACTGTTCCTTAAAATTAGCTAGTTTGAATGAACTGCATTTTTTATTCCATTGTTCAATTTTGTGTGCACACATGCTGTAGATGATAAGTAGCTAGAATACTTTGGTTTCTCAACAACCTGATATGAATAAAGAGAAAGAAAAATTAATAACTACAGTAAGTATTTGTTGCAATTTAAGACAAAATGGAGTGGAAACTAAGTAGACGCAGATAACAAAAGTCTTCATTTACAGATATATGCACAGTTTCACAGTTTTACAATACTGTTGGTTGCCCCCATACATGGCTTTGGTTAGTCCATTCTCCTTGAGTAGACGTCAGAGGGGAGTAGTCTTGTACAAACGTCTATAAAACATGTAATATCATACTTGGGATTAATTGCACTCATTTGACTTTACATTGTAATTTCTGCACTGTATCCGGTGTTAATGATTCTCCTTGCTTGTAGAAGTGAAACAAAATGGTAAAGGAATAGTAAATGAGGTACAGGAAAAGACCTGTTTTTATTTTCCAGGTAAAGTTCATTTTCTTTACTACATTTCTTCTTTAGAAGATACATTCTAGCCTCAGTTTTGCAGGCATTGATATCAAGAGGTGCTTCCCTATGAGCAGAGAGCAATTGGTGACCACAACTTGCCAAGTAAATTAAATATATGTGAAAGGTACCAGCTGACAGCCTCAGGGCTGAAAATATTATTCTGTATAGAATTCTACCAAAATTCAAGACCTAGCAGCACTTCCTTTAAACAGTTTACAGTGATGTCATTAGTTTGTCTCGAAGAGGTCAACTGTAGGGGTCAAAACAAGTTACTAAGCTCTGAATTTGAATACACTGCTTCAAATAAATGAGGAACTAGGCAACTGAAATTAATCAAGATAAACCATTGAAATGAAAAGAAAACAAGATACTTAGATATGACCTAAGTATTTTAACCTTGCCACGTGAAGGACCAATGTAGTTGTCTTGGAATGGATTAAACTATGGTATATTTCACTAGCTGAGGAACGCTCAACAAACAAATAACTACATTTACATAATAATAATAATTATTATTATTATTTATGAGGAGAAATAATCAAATGAAAAATGGTAAATTAGCTACATATACACTTATTAATCAACTTCTTATCTGAAGTCAGTATCAGCAGTATCATCAGTTGTTCTATAAGAAGACACGAAGTATCTTGTTTTCTTTTTATTTTAAACAAAAAATACTTTTGCTTATGTTATGTTGAAGCTCCTCAAAATACAGGGTGAACCTGTACCCACTAAAGATATGCCTGTTACAATTTACAAAGAATTTTCACATTTAAAACTTAAATAGACATCAGAGTTTCAAAAGCTGATTCTCCCTAGCAGAATATAGTTTCTTCTGATTTCCCTCTGAGTATCTATTAATTAAAAAAAGGTATTATTTTGGTCTAAAATAATATTAAATTTATTTTCCAAATATGCAATTTATGTTCTAATATTGCTTTCCCTATAACTGCTGATTGCAAAAAACAAAAACAAAAACAAAAAACAAAAAAACCCACATTTTTGTAATCAACAAATAGTTCTCTCATTTAAGAAAAGACTCTTGGAAGAAGACAAAGGACATGAGTTGAAATTTAATAAAACTTTTCTTTGCATTTGTGCCATGAGACATTCTGCCAAATTTACCATCTCTGTGATATTCATCCATGGAAGTAAAACATTTTTCCAATCTCCTAGAACTTTGACCTCTTACATTTATTTGAGCCTTCATGAATAGCAAACTCGTCCTGGACTTGTAGGTATGAAGTGTCCAAATATGAAGGCTACTCTGAAAGTAATACCTCCTATTTTATTATGTTGACCCACATTAGAGGCAAATGTTGGTGGTATGGCAGTAGAGGTTGGATTTTCCTACAAATATTCTATAACGTTTTGTTGCTGTGCAACAGATGGCGGCAGAGGGGCAGTCTGACAAAATGGCGTCTGACATGGAAGTGAGTATGGAGCAAAGGTGTGTCATTGAATTCCTTCAGGCAGAGAAAAATTGTACCTATTCACAGATGTTTGCCGAATGTTTATGGAGACCAAACATTGCTGGATGTGAGCACAGTGAAAGTTGGCAATGTTTTCCTAGCAATGACACCATCATAGCATCTGTGAAAAATTGGATCTCCTCTGCTAGTGCAGATTTTTATGAGCATAGCATATAGGTTCTTATTCGTTGCTGACAAAAGTGCATAGTTACTGGTGATGACTATGTTGAAAGATGGAGTTTTATAAGCTGAGAATTTGCTCTGTCCAATAGCGTTATTTAGTGTTATTGCACTTGCTGTGACTGTTGTAGTTTCCACGGAAGTAAATAGGTGGCACTACTTTCAGAGTAATCTACATAGTATCTCTGTTTTAGACCTTTCTCTCTCTCTCTTTTATTTATTTATTTATTTATTAGGGGGCTTTTTGTTTGTTTTTGCCCTCTACAATATATATAATAAAATTTTTAAAATGACACTTTAGTCAATCGAAAATAGCAATCTCACTTAGGCAATACACTTAAAATCTATTAAAAAAAAATAAAAGTAGGAAGGGGTCTTTCCTTTATTTTCTCAGCCACTCAAAACCCATGAGTAGCAAGTTAACATTTGGTGAAACTTTGTGAACAGATTTCATTGAATGATATAATGAAGAAATTCTTGTTAAAAATATAAACAAAGTGCTATGTGTCTGACAACTCTTAATATTTTAATTTGGAAAAAAAAGACTAGGCAGGACATTTTGTCTTTGGTTACAGGTAGATAATGTCAAATAAAGTGCTAATAAAAATTAAGAAATTATATAGGTTCCTAGTGATGGTTAAGCAAATTCCTTACTTAATATAGGAGAGATATTCTATCTCAGAGATAGACAGTAACAACTATAATCTTCTTTAATGGTAATTCAGATTTAAAACATAAAAACAACAAGATGACTCTCAGAAATAGAAACATTTCTATGAGAAATAATAACATTTAGGCTTCTTTGAAATAAAATTTCAAATCTTTTTCAGATATTATGACTTTAAAAGTCATTTAGAAAATGAACAGAATGAAAAAAAAAAATCTAGAACACAAGCTAGAATTTTGCTCTGAGCTTCCACACTCCCTAGAGCAGAAGTAATTAAATGCTTATTGCATATTTATTAAGTGTTTTCATCAGCTACAGAACCAACACATGCACATACTGAGTCAGTAAAAAGATAATTGCAAGTACCTTCAGTCAAACCCTAAGCAGCTGTGGCTGATGTTGTGGCTGGTTGGTTTGGACTAATTTTTGTAACATATATACTGCTGGTGGCCATTGGAGAGTAGCTCACCTGAACAGGAGGCTGAGACATCTAACTTGGGTATATATAAGACAGAAGATTGCAAAACCACTTACTGCAGCAGAAACTATATCCATTCTGAAATAAAAAGTAATACATTTTTCTTTTGATTTCCTTACCCATTTGGTCTCAGTCCTTTGTTTCTACAATTCCTAGCCTTCACCTCCCCTCCCCCCCAGCAAATACATGGCAGGGTAGGACATCAAGGCTGCTGTATCAGTATTTAGCAAAGATAATACAAAGGAAATGACATTAAATCTCTTACATAATTCTCCAGATTGAGTGTTTAAATCTGGTTATTGAAAAGATGGCAACTCCTCCTCTTATACACTGTTAACTGTTTAAACTTCATGTTCTAGAGAGGTGTTGCTTGCTTTTGAATACAGAGAAATAGCTGCACTTATCTGGATTTGACCTTTCTAATTTCCACTAATTTTACTTGTTTAATACCACACTTTCACAAGCTTCTTCTAAGAATTTTCTTAGGCTTTGAAAGGCTTCAAGTTACTGAAAGAGTTCATAAAAAGTTAGTGTAAAGTCATGCAAAATGAAGTGCAATTAGCCTACAATTAAACTTTCTGGCTTACTGAGGACATATTCAAGGAGGAGTAAATTCTAATTTTGGAAGTAATATACTTTGTCCCTGAATTTGTGGGTGGAGAGCTTCTCCATAACAAAGATGCTGCGATGTTCAAAACTCTCTACCAGAAGGATTTTAAAAACACACTGTGACTGAGATGGTTGGTCATTATTAATCTTTCTGTCTGGCTTTGCTATGTCTTTGATTTCCTTTTATATTTCTTTTCTTCTTCCTTGAGATTTGTTTTCCTTTTATAATTCAATGATGACAGTTCATAACTATAATTACTGTGTTTGATTTTTTGTTTGTTTGTTTATTTTTGGGGGGTATTACTGTAGCATGGCAAAGATATGAACTAATAGAAATCTCAAGAAGCAAAAAGAGAGGATGAAAATTGGCCTACTATTTCTTGTGCTCTATATTTGTACACTTTAGTAATTTTTTAAACAAATTTACTTAGCATTCAGTAACTTAAAACACCTTTTCTTTTGTAGGACTGAATCCTTTGAAGCTAAATGAAGTGTAATTTGTACACTAGGGAAATTTTTTGAGGAGGCAAATTTCATTAAATCCCAGATCAGAAAGAATTCAGGGACAGCAGCCCTAGTTTAACAAATATATTTGACTTTTCCAAGGATAATTGAGCAAAGTGACACAGGGATATAGTTGACATTATTTTGTTTAGGCTTCTAAAACACATTTTACGTTGCACGACAGATAAAAGCCATTTTGAAAATAAAGTCTCTTGAGGTTATAGTAGGAATAATAAAATAAACTGGAATGTGGCTAGAGGAAAGAAGGTCTGATTTATGCAGTAAAAGTGGGCTAAAAAGCAGTCATTTGACCATATTTGTTATTTTTTATGTAGCTCCCAAATCTCTTTTCTAACATTAAACTGTAGAGTTTGTAAAGAATATTAATTAGTTTTTAATCCATGTAGAATTGATTAAACATTAGTAACCTAATTCTAGGGCCTGATGAAGCTAGGTAATCAAAGTCAGCATAAATCAATTCACTATCAAGTGTCAATTTATTTATCTCCTTTAAAAATTCCTATTTCATACATTTTTATTATATTTATGGACAAAAGTCCTAATATTGTACATTTTTACTACTAATCTTTAGCAGCTTACGTTAAAAAACAAACAAAAAATAGTGTTAATGACTGATATAATTGTATAACAGAAGTTAATTCCTTGCCTGCTGCCAGCCAGTGGTTGAAGTGTTGAATTACATTGAACTGTCATATTTTCTTGTCTTTACGTTAGCATGGAACTAGGGAAAAAAAAAAAACAAACAAATAACAGATAAAAGTTTAATATGGTAGAAAAAAAAAAAAAGAAGCTGGAGCAGGGGTGTACAGGAATCTCTTTTCTTGAATAGAATCATATTTCAGCAGAGTTCTTAGACTGGTTATAAATATGTGCATGGTTTAGTTGAGCATAGTTTAATCTTGCTATTTTGACAAACTGGTTTTAAGCCACCTGTTTTTGAAGGAAGTCTGTGACTAGCTTAAGGGATCTTGAAAATAAATGGTTGATAAAGCATTTCAGCCTAAAGCCTGAAACATATAGAAACAGTGTGGGACCAGACGATGGAAGAATGAAAAGGAGGTTAAATTGGGAGTTGTTTCTTTGCCTTAACAATTAACATTCAACTACTAAAATTAAGACAATTGCAGTGAATTAAAGTAAAAGATTTAAGCCAAGTGCTTTCTTTCTCCTGCATGATATAATAAACATGGAATTTGAAATATTTTTGCAGGCACGATTAGGAAACAGCAGGAATTATTTGGGGAATGAGTTTGTTACACAGGGATAATTTGTAGATTAAATGAGTGTGAAAGTTAAATTTGCAGTTTTTTCTGACAACCAAGTGCCTTGGATGAATAGTACAAGGACATTCTGAATAAACATCATAAAGCACTTTAACTCAACATTGTTTTTTGGCATTTTCATTATTAGTCTGGATAACTTGGCACAATATAGTCCTGCAACAGGAACTTCAAATTTTGAATCTATTAACAGCATATAAATTATTTATTAACTTACCTTATATCAGGAGTAATTTGGCAACTGTCAGGCATCACTGAACCACAGATTAACGTAACACCACTGTTGTGCCCAATGCCTTCTGAGCAATCTATTTCAGACTAGAAGTTCTTTCACAGACACTTATTTTATTCTTTATTAAAGTCATAAAAGACACTTAAGCTGCTTTACTCACTTGTTATTAATCTGTCTATAAGCATATCTCTGTTTTGTATTGACTGAGAGAGAAGTCTTAGAATGTCATCATTGATTTTGAAAGCATGCTAACATCCAGCTAGTTAGCAGAAGGGATTTTCAGCATATGTGAAAATCAGCAACAAACCTGGAGTGAGATTCTGGAGCAATTTTGTCATTTTGTTACCTTTGGGTGGTGGTGGAATGGGACAGGAAGTTGCACTAACAGCAAGCTGTGGTTGTAGTGGCAACAGCCTATTTCTTCAGCATGATCTCAGCAGGGAGACCATTCCTGTTGAAGAGTTGAAAATGGCTTTTGCTAGACAAAATTTAATGGGTAAGCAATTTTCATCACGTGGAGAGAACAAAAGACGGGCTTTTCCAGTTTGCCAATTGCTGAAATTTTACATTACTACTTCATCTCTTGCAATTCTAAGCTGAAGAGAATTTTGATGCTTCTTCAGTTGCTGCTGCTATTCCCCTGCAGGGTAACTAAAAACACTAATAGCTTAGAAACTTTGAGGTACTTCAGAAAGCAGTATGAATCTCAAAGGTTATCTGACTTTTCAGGATCACTTTTCCCCCTGAAATTTTATCTTGTCTTACCAGGTCAAGTGCTTGAAAGAAATTCTAGGAAAATGTGTTCAATTTAAAAACAAACAAACAAGCAAACAAAAAAATTTTCAGCAGAATGTGATTTACCCCAGGAGAGAAAATTCCACTGTGAATTTCACAAAAGGCTATGTCCCTACAGAGTGTCCCAAGTTAACTCAAGCATGAAGAGCAGATGAGGCTATCACAAAAGAGGCTGTTCTTTTTTGGTGAGCTGAAAATTCTAGTATATTTAGTTAGAAATGTTCAGTAATGTGTTTTTACTTGCTTGAAATATTTATGTACAAACATTTTTTCCATGAGAAAATTAAAAGAATTAATCCCCTATGAATACCAAGTTCGGAGTAAGATGTGAGTCTTTTGAACTACCACTGAATTTAGAAGGGAATGTTAAACATCATGGAAATTAATTGCATGGAGTTTTCTAAACTAAAAATACAGTTATAATTAAATTATTGTTTTTCACAGAAAAAAATGTCAGTTATAGACAAATAACAGTCTTTAACAGGAAATACCAACATTATATTAATTCATATTAACATTTAAAAACCACTCAAAACAATTTTTATTCAGTACAGTTTGATCTTTTTGTTTATCTTATAAAAATAAACAACAACAAAATCCAATGAAATCTCACTGCAGAAATCAATGTGGTATGGCATACTGAAAGTCTAATTAAAATTGACTAAAAATAAAAAAGAAATATTTTTTTAATAGATAGTTTAACCATCCAAACAATCATTTACAACTTTTTTTTTCCTTTTTGTAAATTTTTTTTTGACAGTGTTGACTCCATCTCACTAAAGAACTGTAACATAGAAGAGAATTTTTCATGGGGATGGAAATGAGAAATCAGACAGTTTTATTCAAACCAGTACGTCTTTGTAGCTTATTACATCATTAAGCTTTCAAAAGACCATTCACAACAAAACCCAGATCTGAAAGTTCTATGGATGAATAAAACTTACATCCATTTTCTATTGATTCAGCTTGATAAAAAAGATCAGAAGTTTAAATAAAAAGGAAACAAGACCAGGCAATATTTCTTCAGAAAAATAAAGCCATCACTATATCAGTGTTAGCTGGCGTAAATTGTGTTATTCTTGTTTATCATCATTGGTTTTAACTCTTGAAAATATACCTGACTTATGTGCTCGCATAGAGGAAGTTTATTTCTTTCTAATAACTACTCTTGGAAGTAAGTATAGAAAGGATAATTGAGCCAGCTTGTTGAGGGGTTCATGTGCATATGTATAGTTACAATGTCATTTCACTTTTCAAACTAACAATGCAGAGTTATTAAAGATAGTGATTAAATATCATATTTCAGTGATATCTTAAAAGACTAAAAAAAAAAAAAATCTAACATATATCAGGTCTTCAATAAAAGGGCAAAACAGCACAGTCAATGTCAGCATATAATCTGCGAGAGATATCCAAGAGGTAGAGGGTACATTAATAAAAGGTGTAAAACATGAGAGCTTGTCAGAATAGAAGACAGGTTGAATCAGTTAACTATGCAGCGATAACCAGTTCTAGGTGATAGTGAATGCCAACCATGTACTCTGACTGACCCCATAATATAAATTTTCTCCATGCAAGAAGAGCAAGCAGGTAGCTCATCATCACTGATACGCAGAACTAAATCCAGAAGTACTTATTAACACGCAGTGCTCATTAAGGAATCGAGCAATACTAACAGCTTTTGTGTCATTTCATACCACTTCTGTTCATGCATCAGCAAACGTTTTCTGTCAATCAATCACAACATCTGACGATATTAATATTTGTGGGATGAGCTGAATGATCTTTATAAGTCACATAAATCTTTTGAACAATAAAAGAGTAGGACAACTGAACAAAAAATGTCATGCTAAAGGGTAAATGCTGAGCTCACACCATAAACACAGCTACAGGTATAGGTTAATATGCTGGGGAAGTATTAAGGAACTAATTCAGTGAAAGACAGCAAGGTAATTAGTATGTAGAGACCTAGTTATTTTGAGAGTCCTCTTTCTCCTCTTCTAAGAAGGCTATTAATACACCAAAATATAGTAGTATTTCTGATGATGGACAACTCATTTTTTCTATTCTATTGCAATGTTTTGTTCCTGTCTTTCACAGTATATGGCTGGCTAGTTTTAAGATATAGTATTTGCTGTTATAGAGACTCTACAGACTCAACACAGCTCCAGGGTATGAAATGGTTCGTAAATGTTTTAAAAAGGATTCTCGCCTCATTGGTTTTCATAATGTATCACTACTCCACAAGAAAAAGGTTATCCTCTTCTGACACTCCCAGAATATATGACTGCTAAGAGGAGGGATAGCAGTCTGAGAAATGGGCAGCTTTAGTTAGGCAAATTTATGTTTCTACCTCTATTTGCAGGAAAAATCTGAGTAGCTTTTGTTTTCTGTTCTTTTTTTTTTTTTCTTTCCATCTCAAAGTATGCTCATCCCGCAGGTGTACTATGGATTGACATTTCCAAAATAACCCCCTTGGAGATCCACAAAGCAAGCAGACAGAAGGGTGGCACGTAAAGGAAAGAATAAAGGCACTTTCATATTTTTTTGCTGAAGGAAATGATGGCACTTAAAAGCCCACTGTCAATTTTTAAGTCATACTTCTTTTTTTTTTCTTCCTGTACCCAACTATTATCATAAAAAAAATGGCTCAGATTATGGTAATACAAAGAGATTAGTAGGGGAAGAAAATCATCCTTCCATTTAAAGAAATGTGTGTACTTAGGAATCACATAGAGTTGTGTTCGCTGCTTTATACCCATCTGGTCTGATTTATTGGCCATTCACGTACAACAGAAGACTCAAAAACTAGAATTACACTTCTAAAACAGACATATTGGTAAAAGAGATGTGAGTATGGGAACCACAGTGTCTGAAATTCCTAAAATTCATGTTAGTACACACATCCATATTCAAACACATATATTAGATTTAGAAAACATATAATTGACTGGAAATATAGTTTTTTTATATATAAACAACAACAAACACCAGTACCAAAAAAAAACCTAAAGAAAAAGTCTCTGGATGGGGACACTCTCCTTGCTATGTAAGGAGGGAGGGAAAAGAATCCCTGAGAAGAAAAGAGAAAGAAAACATTAGGGGAGGGCTTTAGACTGGCAAGGCAATAAAAACAGACTAGTGTGTGGAAATAGGGAAAAGTGACATAACGAGTAAGACAAGAGAAAAGCAGCTCATGCTATTGTTCACAAGACAAGAAGCTAAGGAAAATAACGAATGCTTAAATGCAGACTTACCAAACCACAAATTATCTAGTTTTTGTGACAGGAGGAAACATTAAATGTACAGTTTTATCTGTAGTTGAGAAAGATTTTTAAAACCAGCAAATCCCTGAACCTTCATAGAAGTCAATCAGGTAATGGTAACTGTAGTAGACCTCCATGTTGGATAAGTTATCTTGCAGCTATGCTGCTTCCAGAAACTGTCATCTCTCAGTAGCTAACATACTCTGTGCACACACTCTTTGAAATAAGTTTTTTAAAAAACATTCTTGGAAAGAACAACATACCAAATCATTTTTCTAGTAAAATATGTTTCTCAGGACAGCTGAATCATTATTTTACTACTAAATGATGGAGTTCTTCCAGATTTCATAAACAGAGATAGACATATGGCACGTTAATATTACACTATAAACCAAAATTAAAAAGGTAGTAATCCTGATATTTGACTCGATTCAGCTGAATTATCAGATAAAGTGCTAAGTTAGTTAAGGACTGTGAGTAGCAGAATGGACACAATTTTCAAATGTGGATACAAAGCGCAGACATCTATCTTACAATATCTGATCTGCAGGTACACTACCTCTGAACCATCCACCAGCTTTTTCTTGTCTGAACAGTCAAGAGTTTAACTTCACCATGTGATTGAAACCTGAATCATCAGGGGGTGGGTTGCAGAGTGCTGCTATGCTTTGTATGATATCCCTTGTTGTTGTCTTTTACATGCCCTACATGTTTCAGAGGCAGAATTCACATTAGTCCAACAGAGATCAGCGTGAAGGGCTGATCTTGAACACGGAGATCAAAAGAGAAAATTTTAAAAAAATGTTTAAAAAGTGACTAAGCACTGGCTTGCCAGAATTTTGACTAATTAAAATATTTAGACTAGCCATACTTGATGGATTAAGAAAGACTGGAATCATCCCTGAAAAAGTTTCTGGTAGAGGAGTAGACACAAGGGTTACATTCTCATCAGCACTTAGGTGCAGCTCAATAACTGTGAATCTACCAGGTGAAATAGACAGTGCTACGGATCCAGTGTCCATACTACCTGTGTCATGGGAAGATTTACATTAGACTTGTTTTAGTTTGGTCATGAGGCTTAATTTCCCAATAGTTATTGGATGGCATTTAATGTGGTCCTAAAGCACATCTTCCAGATTAGCTTCATCTGAAGGAAATCTATCTCATACACTTCCTCATAGACTGCCTCTCTCTGAGAACCAAAGCAGTTTGAAAAATAGAGCTTTGGTATTCAAACTGAAGTGCTAATGTAGATGCATGCAGCAGAAGTGGATTTTTTACTAACACAAGTTTACAGTCTTAGTATCTTCCTATGACTGAGAATGAAGAGAACTCTGCTTCCTCTGAGATATCCAGAAAGGTTATTCAATACAATTTTCTCCTATCATCTTCATTCATAGACTCCAAGCACTGCATTTAGCTTGAGCCAGATTGAGGAATGTATTGATTTGGCAGCCACAATTTATGATAGCGAACATTGTTTTCTTTTCTCTTACAGGAAGCTGACATGTTTTTCTCTGATGGAAATGGAATTACAGAGAAGAGAGAAAAAGGAGATCATTCATGACTCATCATATCTTCACAACAATTAATGTTTCTTTGGACGCCAAAAGACATATTCACCATATACACTTTAAAATTTTTAAACTAATTTTGTCTTACTCCTAAAAATAATGTGATTATTGTGTTATTACCTGCAAGCTACCAAGGGCCACATCTACAAATATCTGCCTATTTTTGCATACAAAGTGTACAGTCTGGAGCAGAGCATGTAAACTATAAAATAAAGACCTATAGAAATCTGTGCTTGTACTCTATAGGCCTAAATAATAATCCCTTCTCTGTAGTTTAATTTGCTCTCTACTATTACATATATTCTAACAATTATCAGAATGTCTATACTACATTAAAATCTACCTAAAAGCTATAGCTATCTCCTCATCTGCTCTTCAAAATATGAATATCCAAGATATTTTTTCTTAAACTTAATGGCCTAGGTGCCCCACATAATCCACTACAGTAGTCCATGAGTCTATGGTTGCTCTTTTCAACTGCTTTTAATTTCTATTACCAAAGTTTTGAAATAAGCTTAAGGACACTTTGATTAAATTTAATCCGCTTTGCTTGAACCTCACTTTTTGTTAACATCTTCCTAGAATTCAGTTTGCTGCCTAGCAAATTTGTATGAAAGGATCATATCTGATTAGGTTTTATTGGTTCAAGAGTGAAAGCAGACTGAGAGACATAAAGTTGTGACACAGTAATATGTATTATTTTATAGAAACTAGTTATCTCTTTTATCACAAATTCACATGCGTATTGTACAACACTTATCTCTATCCCTTATACAAAGTAGAGGCAGTCTGGGCAAGAGCAATTCCTCCTTTCTTAATAGGCCTAACAATAGCTTTTAAATCCACTGCGGCCTAAAATAATGGTCTCTAAAAGCAGGCTGCTCCTAAACATAAAACAACTATTACATTTAAGAATGAATCTTTTCTTTAGGGCTACGCACAAGTGGTTTTATGTTAATTAAGATGTCTGCTTTAGCATGGTTCCTCAAATCTATCTTACTGAAATGCACGTATGGCAATAAAACACCATGAATTCTCTGTATACATACGTAGACATTTACATTTACGCGTTCACACATTTATATCAATAAGCAAGTTGTATAAATGCAAGCACTTTAAATATATATGATAGCACATACATAATTACTAAAATGTTTTCTTATTTTTCATTTTTTGAACTTCATCAACAATTTGAAAAGAAATGCATTAGCATTTACTTTCTGATGTTCAGCAACAAAACTTTTTTGTTTTAAAACAAAACATTGCAGGTTAAAACTTTTTTGGAGCTTAATACTTTCTAAGACCTAAAATTTTTGAAATATTTATGACTTTTAGTTCAATAACGAAGAAAGTTTTACCAAGAAATACCATTCAGTATTTATTTCAGTATTTCTGAATGCGTTTCCATTTCTACTCTTTATAAATATCAACAAGTAATTACAAAGAGAAGTTATGATACAAAGCCAGGAAATATTTTGAGAAACATGTTAAAAGTATCCTATAGCCACCTGTGCCCTATATTCCTGTGCAAAACTTCTGCACGGTTAGACTAAGCCAAGAACAGAGGTAACATACTTGAAAGCAGTTTTTTTTTCCCTATTAAAATGCAAGGAGATCAAATAAATATTTTTCTTTTATTGCTTTGAAATGAAATATAATTGCATAGCTAAAACATTTTAGTTTAAATATGGTTCTGAAAAACATTTTGTAGCAATGAGAAAATTCTTTGGTATTTTAACTCCAGGGATAAAATTCCGGCTCCATTACAGTCATATCTTCAATTCACTTCATCAGAGTTGAAGTTGCATGATTCTTTTTTGCTTATATCAGAAAAGTGCACATTTCTTACATATATACTAAGGATCTTTCTGTAACACACTGATGTGATAGTTGTGAATACCAGATCATCTTCTAATCAGTTGGGAAGGGCTGGCCTTTTTGTCAAAGAACTATACAGCTAAAATTGTTTCCATTCACTTATTATTTTTTATTTTTAAATTGCACATTACCATGCAAGTAAAATGCAAGAAAACTATCCGACTAATCTAGCTTTTCCTTATTATACATTTGCATAAATTGTCTGTGCAGAACTTGTTTATATCTTAAGAAAGAAGCGCTTACCCTAATTGTTTTTAGGTGTGCTTTTTGTGTCACTGAATTCTGAAAGTCTATGGTGTTTTATGAATATCTTACAAAACAAAACAAAAGCTTCCAAATGAAGAAGTTATGTATTCCTTGTATATTATTATGGAATTTATTGCTGATTTTACATGACTGTATCTTTCCCCTATGAGCATTTACAAACCTTAAAAGAACTGATAGGTGTTACATCTAGAATGAATATAAATTTATGATTTAAAACAAACTTAGTAAGAAAACATATCCATGGAGGGATTTCTATCTTGTGATCAACTTTTGATGCAATAGTACTCAACTGCCAGTCTGATGGGCTCTTATTACTTTCACTTCTTCCTTTCCGAATATCAACATTTCCATAATGAAATAATGCTGTGAACAAAATGCCAAGGATTTAGTTTTTTTTCTAAATTGTGCTAACTTCCACCTAATTTCAATAGAAAGTAATTTTTTTTTAGCCAGTTGTGTTAAAAACGTGACATTGTTCTTTTGTCTTTAAAAAACAAACAAACAAATGAAAACAGAAAAACAACCAAACGGAAAACCACACTCTTTCAGGAAATATGTTGTACAAGACAGATCACAGTAGAGAAAACAGGGAAGCTGGAATAAGGACCAGTTGAGACTAGCTCTCAGTTTCTTGGGAGTGGTTTGGGAAAGCAAGATATGGACAGTCAGCTGGATTATGCTGAAAGCAAAATAGCCTACTAAAATCAGGGGAAGAGGATCTGCAGCATGGTGACCATGGGGAAGATGGAGAATTTCTTTTAACAGAGTTGGGTAGAAAAGGAAGTCTTTATGAGCCAAAGAATTGCCTTCTGATAATTTTCCCTGCTGAACTCAAAGGAAGAGTTATTCTCTCTGTACAGTCTGTCTAAGTAAGCAGATTTGCACTACCAAAACACTCAGGTGAACATTTTCTAACAAAATACTTTATCTTAATGTATTTGAATATTAATTATTCACATAGAAATGGAAAATGTGCTTTAGCATATAGCCACCAAATAATTTAGGTTGGAGGGACCTCTGGAGGTTATCTGGTTCAACCTTCTTCAACCTTCTTCTTTAGGTAAAGCTGCTCAACACCTATATTGCACTTCATCATAGCAAAAACTTTTCCTAATATGTAAGCATAATTTTATTTGCTACAGCTTTTTTGCTACCTCTCATCCTGTCACTGTGCCTTTCAAGGATGAGACTGGCTCCATCAGTAAATATATCTTTCATTAGGATATATCTGAAGTCGGCATCTAGGTCTCTCCCCCACCTTCTCTTTTTTTAGGATTGAACAAAGCCAGTCTGCTCAGCTTCTCCTTGCACTTCGTGTGATGCAGCCTCTTGATGTCCACAGGGCCTCTCCTCTGAATCCAATCCAGTATGTTCATTTCCTTCATGTACAGGGAAGACCCTAAATGGGGACATCACCACAAGGAAGCCATGCCAAAAGCTTTCCTGAAACCAAAGTCAGCAACATCCAGGGCTCTCCCCTTGTACTGCCAGTAATCATAGTACAGGACACAGTCATATTGGCCAGGCACAATTTGCCCTTGGTGAACATCTACTGGGCCTTCCCAGCCATTCTTGTGTTTCCTCAGCCTGGCCATGGCTTCAGTATCCATATACCAACACGCATACAGGAACAAATCAAGGAGCATGATTTCCTTTGAGCAATATGGTATCCTTTTACACCTGAGATGGCTTTTTTTTTTTTCTTTTCCTTTCTCAATACAAAGTCTGTACATTATTTGGAGAGAAAAGCTCTCCCTATTGCTAGAGCTTTATATTTCTGACACAGGTAAAAAATAATATAAAAAAGTTCATCTAAAACTTTGCTCTGGCCTCAACTGCTCTCTTAAGAATTATTCTTTTTTTTCTTTTTTTTCTTTTTTTTGTTCTATAAAAGTCATTATTTCTGAGATCCTGAAATCCATTTAATGTTTTCTACCTGCAACAAAAAGATGTTCCAGGCAAACCCTACTAGCTTGCTCACTAAATCAAACAGCAAGGTAGGACATATTATTCTGACTTGCACTGAGCCTGAAGGGTACTGATAAATGCGCCTCAGATTTTCCTTTTACCTTCCAATTAAATTAATAGACTGAGGGTGTTTTCTTTCTATCTGACAATAGTGCATATTTTATCTGACAATGTTTGTTTTGAGAAGACCATAGGGAAATTCCAGGTTGAAATTTTGACTTCTTCTATTCATAATGGACTCTGGCTGCTACCCTGCCTCATAATTAAGTAAGCTGTCAACATATATTGTAGTCAGTGGAGAAGGATACTCTGTCAGTACTTTTCCCAGATAAAAAGCACATTAGAAGCATCTGGTTGAAAAAGGTGGAGGTTAAATGCAAAATGAATTTTTCAGTTTCCTGTATGATTATTAACAACAGAAGTTCTCAGTTTTTGCTAAACCTACTCAAGAATTTTGGTACTTTCTTCAAAGCAGATCAGTAACTGTGAAAAAAATTACATTAATTAGTAGGTAAATTTCATTCTGAAAGGGATGGTCTGATATCTGTGTTGGAACAGGAAAATGGTTTTCTTTTTTATAAGGTTTTAATAGGAATTTTTGTTTGGAGAAAAATCAGCAGAAGGCCGGATAAACTGAAACATATTATTAGAGTGATACATATTTCATAATCCTTAGCCTAATGTCAGGGAATTGGCCACCTCAATACCAGCAATAAAAACAGCATAACTGATTAAAATCACCACCACCAAAGCAATCTCTTCACCCCAAAATAAATAAATAAATAAATCAGGTAGCAAAATGAGAAAATATGAATAAAATACAAATATTGGAGGTGAATGCTTCATTCCTTAATAAATAAATACATAAATAAATACTGTCTTTATTTGAGACTTACAAGCAAAATAAAGCAAGATTTATTGGTGTTCTAAAGGGTGTTCTGCCTACAAGGCAATAAGCTAAGTTCAAGAACCACAGCAGGTTAGTGTAATTACCACATAATTGCCTATCTTGGTTCTTCAACATTTGGAAAAATGCTATAGCAAAAAAATGAATCCTATTCAGCATTATCAACACTGAAGCTTTTTTTTTTTTTCTTTTAAATAAAAAATAACTATATATTTTAACGATTACTAGCACACAAACCAAAGATCTAGGTCTCAGCGAAGCTGGATTATCTTCATTAAAGTATACCCTAGAATCGACGCAACGATCTACCACTGCAGAGGAAATGCCTCTAGGAAATGATATACAAATGAAACAAAAAATCCAGTGTTGCTTCTGTAATACTGACATAAAAGGATAGAGCCAAATTTAGTACTTCCACCATTCACAGTGGGACAATATTTTCCTGTAATATTTACAGAGTACATATCGACCAAAACATGTCTCACGAATTCAATTAGAAATACAAATATTTCTTTTGCTTCTCTGATAAGCATCAAAAATACCAGAATTTTGTCTTTTACACTCCGCTTAAACATATGGAAGTCTTCCCTTTGCTAAGCTTTCCAAGACATTGCTGTGTAATATATTCAGTCACTGCAGTATTAAAAAGCCTTCCAAACACTCTACGATTTAGTAAGAGCAAAGGAAATTAGAAATAGATTTTTACCTTATGAATCCAAAGAAATCAGTGAGATACTTTAAGCAAATCCTTCTACAGGGTTCTTATTGATTACCAAAAAATGCTTTGGCTACACCATGCTAAGAATCAAGGTAGTAATGCTTGAAGTGAATTTACCAGCTGATATAAGAGATTAAATTTGCTTGAGAAGACACAAATTAAAAAATAAACAACCCTCCACTCAAGCACACACAACACCCAGAAAGAAGTTTGACTTGCAAGATATATTAGACATTCAAAATCTGAACAATAAATTAGTGTAATTCTATTACTTGCACTAGTATCAGATTCATATTTAGCAAACTGAGCAGCATTGTTGATGTACAAAAAAATCAGCATGAAATTCAGTGTAAGGCAGTAAAAGGAAAAGGAGCCCAGTGAACCCGTGGAGCCAGAGAATGGCTTGGGTGTGAAGGGACCTTAAAGATCATATAGTTCCAACTCCTCTGCCTTGGGCACTGCTGCCATCCAATAAATCAGTTTGCCCAGGGGTAAGGCATATTTAGGACCTTCTTTAGGTCCTCTAGAATCTATTTAATGGCTGTATTTCTGATGAGTATACGTGGTAAAGCATCTTCTATGTAGTTCAGAAAATAAAAAGATGTGACCAGCTTTAGCTGGCTGATGTAGTAGAATTTGGAGATTGTTACGGGCAATTAGCAGTCATTATTAATGGCTGCAAATCAGTGTAACAGTAGACTGCGTACTGAACAAAACAAATGATTGTTAGACTTATTTATATGAGTTTCTTTTCTCTTTGGAGCTTAATAACTGGGTTTTTCCCCTAATTAGAGTTTAGTCCAGAAGAAGTGCTAGAAATTGTATTTTGACACTTTAGATTCAAGTTGATTTGCCTTTCAATGAGTGTAAGTTCAGTCACAAGGCAATGCAAATTATTCAGTAGTAACAGAAATGCACCACATTAATTCTTATCTTAAAGGTGTTCACTTTTGAGCTAACTTATTTTCTTTCAGTAACTTCTCACAAAATGATTCATCATTAAGCTTACATATTATGAAAAACAATGAAAACAGGAAAATAGCTTAAAATTGATTATAATAGAAATATTTATAATTCTGTACTAATTCTCATGAAATACCAATCCATAAGATTTAAGGGAAAATGTGTCAGTGGATGAACATGTATTACAGCATTCCAAGAAAGATCACAAATCATTTTTGGTTAATAGATACCCTTACAAACCAGAGGGCCAAGTAAAGTCAGAACAGTGTATGTGCTTAACATCATCTGAAATGGTCCTTCTTCTGAATATGGAGCAATGCCCACCTACCCTTTGATTCAAAATAAACCTGGTACTGGTCTTCTTCAAGGATCACTTGGTTCATATAATCAACCTATACAGGAAATAGAAGACTACTACATGACTTATACATTTGCAAGAACTGATAACAGTATCCATTGTGTTCTGGTGTTGTATATCATAATGTAAGATCTAATTTATACAGGGAATTCTAACTCATCAACTTTAAAATAGTGAGTTAAGCTGATGCAATTTTCCCCCCTTAGTTCAAGTACTTTACATCTTTGTATGTAGCCGTTCCCTGAGGATTAAAAATTTCAGTAATAATTTCATGTCACAACACTCCAAAATCTTTTCCAGAGCAATCTTTAAACATAAACCATCATCTCTCCCTTTGAGTTATTTTTACTATCTCATAAATGCCACAAGCATTCCTGTGTATTAAATGAAACACATAAGTAAAATCAATAGATTTTTACATTATTAATTTAAAATACTTATCAAAAAATGGAGAGTAAGTTCTATAAATAAGCAGGGTAGAAAGTTCATATTTCATAATTCATGAATTATAAATTGCCACTGTAGAGCAACAAAAACGGAATGGACAAGATAGCTATCCTTATTTCAGGACTAAGCTCCTAAGGAAACCCAGGAGACTGACGTTCATGATTTACTGCAACACCTCATTGTAACAGTTTTACAGGTTTTTGAGTTTGCCTTCATGTTTTGTGGATAACAATCAAAACTTGGCTTCATATCTTCAGAAGAGACATTATGAAATAGGTGGTAGCTTGCATGTTTCATGACCAAACCATTCAATACGGTTTTCACAGCATATTTTTTGGCATGGTGTGAAGTTGTACATTAGTAAAACCTGACATGGATTTACTTTTAATATACTTTTGAATATTATCTTTAAAGGTGTTGAAAGCAAGAAAGCAGAACTTTTAGCTTGTGACGTTTCTCCATCTGTTTTCAATGCAAGTTCAAAGAATGAGAGTTTATAAATTCAGTATTATGGTGCTCGATGGAAGCATGAACATAATTATCATTAGATGGTTTTGAGAAGGCTATTCTAAACACTAATGTCTTTTGCCTCTAGAAAGTACTAAGAACTAACTGGAATGTTATTTTAATAAAAAACCTAATCACTATGAATTATAGGGACAATTTTTTTCCCTTTATTTCTTCTATTTCTTATTCTCTAAATAAAAGAACTAACATTCAGCAATGTTTATAAATGTTGCATTAAGATATTGTAGCAGAAAGCAGCACAGACATCAAATAATGGCAATTTACATACTAAGTTAGGTAAAGATAATGAAAAAAAAAAAAAGAATGGCCATGCCATTCTGTCATGAAGCGGGAAAAATTAAGGTCAGCACCCAAATGATCATCTTCTATACCCCTTGTTATGCTTATGACAGAGAAAGAATGAAACCTTATAACAAACATCGTTAGTCCTAACTATCAACAATTAGAAGCAACTGTATTAATTAAAGACTCTGTGGATAATGTTTATTCCTTTTTCTGTATAAAGCTGTATCAAAATATATCTCTTCCAGCATGACACTGGCAACATGCTCTACATTCCCTTTCATAGCTTTTTCAACAATAATTTTCTTGATGATGAAAGGAGATATTTTTAATGATAGATTTTAGACAGCTATATGACAAGGCACATTAACCTTGTATGTTAACATACCACTTACTGTAACAAAAAGATTAACTGTATAGGTGTCATGGTTTTATGATTTTTGGTTATCAGTATTCCACATCATAACATCATGTAGTGCACTGGGAGTTAAAGTGTTCCGGGTACCTGTCCCTGAAGAGAAGAAGAACTACATTCCCCAGAAGACTGTTCACTGTGCTGTTATCATTTTTGCTCACGGGGAACAGATATAAGGCCTTGGTAGGTCATCTGACCGGCTCTTCTTCGTCAGTCTCTCTCCCTGCTGCTCGACTGGACTGTGCATCTCACCTCATCGTTATGGTGAGGCCTATCCAGCTTTTGGACAATCTTTCTCTCTCATTATATTTGATTTATTAGCTTCAATTCTAATTATATTGTATTATAGTGTGTTATCTTGCATTCCGATACCATATTTAGTAAATTAGTTTGTTTCTTCTCAGATCGTTGCCACTATTTTTACTTATTTTGCGGTCCCCTGTTTCCCTTTTCCAGAGGCATGGATTTTGCGAAATCCCTCCACCTCGATAGTCACGGAACCGGGCCTAACCAGCCCGTAAACCACTGACAATAGAATTTAGAAATACATATATATATATACTGTCTAGACTGATGTAAGTCACCTCTATTAGCCAGAGAACAAGATTTTGAGATCACAACTATCTTTGGAGTACCGCTATTAAAATTTTATGCAACGTCCAAAACATTCTTACTCTCATTTCAATGGCAGATTTCTTTCCTTCCATCCAAAAACTGTCTGTGATATTTTTTCCTAATTAATAATACTGGCCTTGGCTCTGAAGATGAAATGAAGATTATAATTATAGAATAAATCTGATCAAGCAAGTTAAGCCATCATTCAGTTTTGACACATCTACAGCTTTATTCAGGAATCATACAAATCTGTGAGGGTTATTATGCTAAGTGGTTATTTATGATGTCTTCAAATGTCAGAAGTACTCAGTCTAGTCAGATGCTCAAGTCTGAAGATGCTGTCTATCAGATTTAAGAATCTACAGAAAGAGGTAAAAGATCACAGACACAGTTTCACTTTCTTCTAAAATTAATCATGCTTACAATTATTTTTGGATCCCACAGATTTCATTTTGGGGAACAACAGGAAAAGGTGCAATAGCCAGACTGTAATTAAAATGCTGAGTGCACAAAAGATAACAACAAGTTAAAAGGACAAAACCTCTCTTTATGATCAGTTCCATACTGTTAGAAGTGTATTAAAAGACCTCAAGCCTGAATTCAGGAAAACAGATCCACAAAAGAGACCTACAAAGCTATTGTCATTAGGTTCTGAATGACTGAAAGCACAAGGAGCATTTCCTTTGGTCTGGGAATACGGCAAAGGAATGAAAACAAGTACAATACTCAGAGTAGAAATAGCAAAGTAGTACGGCCATTGCACAAGGCCCCCATGGAACCTCCAGCAAAATGCTCTGTACAGTTGTGTGTACACAAGGAGATCAAGCTGGGATAGGAGCTGGAAGGAAAGACACCACAGACAATCTAATTCATAAGACAAGGTTTTATCTCTGTCTAAGAGACTGAAGCCTGCAGATGAGATAATAAGCCCTGCTGAGATTTTCCCTTCCCTTTCAGAAACATTTATGGTATTGCAAAACAAATATAAAATGTTAACAACTCAAAATAACCAGATACGAACCACCTTTGAACCTCTTTGTGTTCTTAATCAGTTAACTGAAAGACTAATTTAAATAGTGAACAATCAAACAAAAAAAAAACAGGAGTTTTTCTGCACGGCGTTTCTTGTATTTTAATTAAAATTCCTCATATGCAGGTTAAATTCCTATTCCATCGCTGAGACTTTATTACGCAGAAAACATAACTTCACTGAGTACCGCAGCAGAGCATTCTGTTAATCTCTTCAGCACAATTACACATACAGAGCCTCTTGCATTCCATAGTGGAAACAGAAAAAGAGTGAACATCAAGTAGAAATAAACCTTTGCACGATGGAAACACTTCGGAAGTTAAATGCATTTAAATATAGCTATCCAACATACACGTTAAGCAAAAGTAATAATGTTGAGCAACATAGCCTTTTCATGAGACAATTTCAAGAAACGGATTCTTAAAATTGTAATAAACCAGGTTTAAGTAATAAGTTAAAGAAATTGCATTTTATATTTTCTTAAAAAAAAAAAAAAAAGGTTATTCTCAAGTGGTTTTGGAAGCAAAAGAATAACCAATCCCCAGAAGTGCTTTCTATTTTTTTTAGGAACATCTCTTTCTGGGTGTGAAAACCTCCCTATATATTTTCATTTACACATAAAATCATAGAATCATTAGAGTTGGAAGAGACTTTAAAAGGTCATCTTGTCCAATTCCCCTGTAGTGAATAGGGACACCTCCAGATATATGAGGTTGCTCAGAGCCCCATCCAGCCTGATCTTGAATGTCTCCAGGGATGGAGCATCCACTATCTCTCTCCGGGCAACTTGTTCCAGTGCTTCGCCACCCTTATCGTAAAAATTGCTTCCCTCATACACAATCTAGATCTCCCCTGTTTTCCCTTTGTCCTGTCACCACAGACCATGCTAGAGAGTTTGTCCCCTTGCTTCGTTGTAACTCCCCTTTAGATAACGAAGGGTCACTATTGGGTCTCCCCAGAGCCTTCTCTTCTCCAGGCTGAACAGCCCCAGCTCTCTCAGCCTGTCCTCACAGGGAAAGTTTTCCATCCCTTAGATAATTTTTGTGCCTCTCCTCCGCTCCAACAGCTAACATATTTTGTGTATTGATTAATGAGAAATCTTCCAAAAGGGAAAATTTCCTCTTGCACAATGAAAGACGTGTATTCAGGTGGATATTTATTTGTTTATCAGATCAGTGATAAAAGTGGTGTCACTCGGCATTCTGTACTGGGCCTGGTGCTCTTTAATATGCCGGAACATCTCTCTTTTGAACAAAAGTTGAGGGAGCTGGACTTGTTTAGCTTGGAGAGAAGTAAGCTCCAGATGGACCCCGTTGCATCCTTCCAGTATTTGAGGGGAGCTTATAAACAGAAGAGAGACCAACTTTTTACAGAGTCTGATAGTGAAAGGACAAGAGGGACTGGTTTTATACTAAGGGGAGATTTAGGCTAGATATTAGACAGTTCTTTACTCAGAGGGTAGTGAGACACTGGCAAGGCCACAAGGAGAACCATCCCTGGAGGTGTTCAAGGCCAGGTTGGATGGGGAACCAGGCAGTCTGATCTAGTGGGTGCCCACACTAAGAGGGTTGGAACTGGGTAAGCTTTAGGGTATCTTCATCAATGACATCAACAGTGGGATTGAGTGCATCCTCAGCAGGTCAGTGGATGACACCAAGTTGTAGGGTGTGGTTGACACACCCAATGGATGGGATGTCATCCAGAGAGACCTAGGCAGGATCCAGCAGTGGATCCAGGAGAACCTCATGAGGTTCAACAAAGGCAAGTGCAAGTTCTTGCACCCAGGTCACAGCAACTCCCACTATCACTACAACTGAGGGGACAAAAGGATGGAACCCAGCCCTGCTAAAAATGTCTTGGATAGTAAGCTGGACATGACCCAGCAATATGTTCAGAAAACCAACTGTATTCTTGGCTGCATCAAAAGAAGCATCATCAGCAAGTCAAGGGAGGTGATCCTGCCCCTCTGCTCTGTGCTGGTGAGTTTTCACCTGGAGTACTGCATCCAGGTGACAAACTCTTTAGCAGGGTCTGCAGTGACAGGACAAAGGGAAATGGTTTCAAGCCAAAACAGGGGACATCTAGATTGCATATAACGGAAGTGATTTTTACGATAAGGGTGTTGAAGCACTGGAACAAGTTGCCCGGAGAGAGATGGTGGATGCTCCATCCCTGGAGACATTCAAGATCAGGCTGGATGGGGCTCTGAGCAACCTTATATATCTGGAGGTGTCCCTATTCACTACAGGGGAATTGGACAAGATGACCTTTTAAAGTCTCTTCCAAATCTAATGATTCTATGATTTTATCCCAGCATTTGGCTTCCTCTGTTTTGCAGTTATTTTCTCTCTGCAAGATGCTTTCACTTCATCTCCGTACAAAAGAGGAAATTTTCAAAGCATCCCATCAAAATCCCTAGCAGCCCTGAGACTAGTATATATAACAAAGGAGATTGTACTCTGCTGTACAGAGCCACTGCATCAATTAAACTCATTCATACACCTTATTTTCGCAGGATTTATTTTCATTATCATCACTTCTATTTGCAAAGTGTTTTGGAAAGCTTATCTGAATTTACAAAAGGCTACTTTTTTCTTCTTTTTTTCCCCCCTGAAAATGCTAAATATAAGAGAGAAGAGAAAACTAGAACATCTGCTCTAATTGGGGACATACTTCGTTGTCTATAGACTGTCAAATGTAAAGAAATTTATGAGCAACTGCTTTCTCAGGAACACCTTTCTCTATTCGTTTTTTTTTTTTCTTCCCTCCAAAAGGTGGTGTTTTGTTTTGTTTTTTTTTCTCACCATGAAAATAATAGGGAGTAAGAACAATGACAAAAAAGAAATTCCAACCACAGGCTAAGTCTGTGTTATGCATTAGTTTAATTCAAACTTCAACATCTTGTAGCCTACAAGTGTTACAGTTTAAATAAAATTAGATTACTGTCTAAACACTGAATCATTTATGAGCACTTTACGTAAATATATTTACATTTTGTGCTACATTTTTTGCATTTGGCCTAAAATGCAGCACTGCAGTTTGCCAAATTAGATTATCTTTTCCTGAAATCAAATTCTTTGGATAATTGAAGTCACTGTCGGATAAAATGAGAATGAACTCTCCAATTTTCTAACTAGTTTACAAATGTATCTTTAATTTTTATGGTTTGTTTTATTTTGAAATAAATGGTAAAAATATTTGTCACGTGATAACATACAATCTTTGTACCTATTTTCTCCATGATTAAGTACCTTCAGATAAATGTAATTCTGTAAATTCAAATAAGTAAGGCAGAACTACCTAAACACCTGGAGAGAGATATGAATTAAATATGATAGTAGCTATCAGCTTGTCACTTGTAGCTGAGATCATATGGATATGAAAATGGAGTTTAAATTTCTTTTCATTCAGGTTCTTAGAAATTATGCCCAGTTTGCACAGCAGGATTACTGCAGCACTTCAAGTTTTCCCTTTAATATATGGGTTTTTGATAAAGGAAGATCATAACTACTAAGAAGAAGTAAATATAACTGTATATAGAATGCAGTTTTTCTGAGTTTGTAGACAATTCAATAGATAAGTCAGAGAAACAAGTAATATTCCATTAGTTCAGACCTTTGCAACTTGCCATAAATTTCAGTTATTAAGTTTCAAGTGTTGATGGTCTTTAAAAAAAACATGTAAAAATCATAAACCACTGGTATAAACTAGATATATGCTGATGAATTAATTGGCAGTTGTTCTGTAACACCAACATGAACAATTTTACTGTTATTTTAACAGAAAAAAAAAGGAAGAGAATGAAAGCTACAGATAAAACATAGGTAGATGAAGAATTCAGATAACAAAGAGAAAGATCAGAAACTGCAATTGTTCTAAGAGCCTGTGATGGATACCTTGTGAGAGGTTCGAGATGTTCAGATCCTTTTCTGTAGCGAGCTCCCCAAAAGGACTGACAGACTTAAATTCGGATAGTCCAATTTTATTAGGCTATAAACCAAGATAATGAACTACAGCAAAGAAAATTCAAAGTGATTTGGACAAGTGTAACATGGATAAAAGGGTTCATATCTACCTCATCCATTGCCTCACTTGTCCTTGCAAGTGAGTCTTGCCTCTAGCCATTATTTGAATCACTCAATAACTTTCTGAGCTGCACAGCTTCAAGAAGGGGTTTAGAGAAGTCCTTCCTTCTCCACCAAAACTTGCCTCCTCCTGCTCCTTTCAGTAGCCTTACAGTCCCACTGTCTGAACTGCTGATAACCCACCCTCATGCTCTTTCCTGCCACCTGCAATCTCCTCTCTCTTCTGCATTTGACCAAGACTTGTAGCCACTAAAAGCAAGCAGTTCCTTTTAAGTGGCTTTACTTGAACCAGTTTCTAAGGAATTAAAACAAGATTATTATATATAAAGTTGGAAAAGTCCAAATAGCATCTCTCCTGATGGCCATCTTCTTATTAACTTGTACATTTTATAGCAAAGAGGCATCAGAAATAAGATACCAGATAACTTATTACTTTCTTAGAATATGAAAGTCAGGTACTACCCTTGCCAAGTATCCCCATTTTCCAGGAGCACCAGAAGAATTTCATTAACACTGGGGGATGGCATGCTTTTCCATGTGCAGTCTTACTCACAGCCAAACTAACAATCAGTCAAATTCAATTTGCAGCTCCTCCCTGCATCGGCGCAAACAGTCTTGCCAGTTCAAAAATTACTTTCCATTCCCAAAAAGATCTTCATGATCTTTATTCTTCATTGACATCAAATACCATTTTTTCGTTCTCTCTTTGGTCATTCAGATGGCCTTTTTGTCTCCAAGACTATAGACAGACACAGGAATGCCATGCAAATCCTGACACAATCTTTCAGATCCATTTCTGGTCTTACAAATGACAATAATGAAAAGTAGAAAAAGCCAGTTCCATGTGCTGTACAAGTAGCCTCAAAGTGATGAAATATAGTCATTATAAGCATTGACAAAGATGCAGATTTTCAAGAGGGAATCCTCTGCCTACTTAACAAGAAGAACCAGGACACCAGCAGGTGTCTTATTGTGCTTGCAGATATAGGCTGTCACATGTTTTCTGAT
>JACDJE010000167.1:4479331-4507561 GCA_016647715.1 Pavo muticus | reverse complement strand
AATTTTTATTTTTATTTTTTTATTTTTTTTTTTTGGAGGGGAGGGGGGTGTTGACAGTAGCAAATATAATTTCAATGACAGGGTTAGTTTAATTCAAATTTCACATTGGTTTGATTGACTTGTAGGAACAAGGAAACTAGGTTTACCGCTGCCTGCCCAGTCATGCAGAAGATTATATAAGCTTCCCCAGAGCACTTGTTCATACAAAGGGCAACACACAGTACACATCACATGTCATGCTATGAAGGGCAAAAAGGCAAATATTATCAGACCTGGGGCCGCATATGCCCTCACTCTTTTCTTTATGTCAATGGAGCGTTATTACTGACAATACTGAGAATGTCGTGATCATTACAGCACAGGAACTAAAGTAGAGATGACTGATTTTGCAAAATCTTATTTCACAGCCAGCGCTTCTTATCTGTAAAGGTAGGAGACATAGTTTATTCAGTGCTGTCCCAACATTTATTTCAGCTACTTAGTAATAACTGTGCTGATGTATTGATCAATTTGCTAAAAATATATAGCTTTCCTGTATACTATAGAATTCAGAGGACACGTTCAATTGAAATAATTTTCTTCATCTTTTCCCCTTTAAAAAAGAAAAGAATTACCATAGTACCTGCCCACTGTTGCAAATTCTGATGGAAATTCATTATGTCATGCTTCGCCATTTCTCTTAAGAAAGGGAACAACTGGAGAGAGAGCCATTTACTCCCCAGTAGAGAGATCCATTATATTTTGGACAGTTTCACAAATGGACCAATATTTAGTTCTGTCTCAAGTACTTCCATCACAACATTGAATGATCACCTTTAAGAAGAGGTGGTGAAGACTTCTTCAAAGAGAAGACTGCAGCCTCCACATCAGAATAATCAAAACTTATATAAAGGGACTTGTGCAACATCACATAACCACATAGCAGTAGGAATTTGATGCAGATAATCTTATTTCCTATGAACACAACCATCTCCCACTAAATTCTGGCTTTAGATGGATACATTAAGACTAACACTCTCCATGTTGTTTTCTGAAACCCCATACCACAAAAAAATAAAAGTCAAAAGGTATCAATTACATAGACTAGTTCCTGTTCAAAGCAGAGCCAACTTCAAAGATGTTAAGGACTTGTAGTTGACCAAGACTTATTCAACAGTATATTTTACTACTTATAAGATTAATGCACTGATTCATAGAAAACTATTCTCTTTCCTCTTCATTAACACTGTTCCCTCTGGAAGATATTTTGCTAGAACAATATCTGAAAACGTGCCACGTTTAGTTTTTTTTTAAAAAAAAAACAAAAACATTTTAGGTAGCAGGGAATTCTTTACTTTTTTCTTTCTTCCTCTGTTCTAGTGGTGACACTTACTCAAGCCACAAAATTGTAAGTTCTGACTAAGGAGCATCTGCAGGGTTACACAGAGCCACAAGTTCCAGCAAAGTATGATGCAGCAACAGCACTATTTCCATATCAGATATATTCAATGAATGCTTCATAAATAATTTTAAATAGAGAAAAAAAATTCTTGTTCACATGATGATATGATGCGAATATCCTCATTTTCAGTAACACATTCTGTTTTCAGCTGAGCTCTCCAATTTTTATTCACAAAGATTAAGTCAGCCTCCCTGGTGGTTAGCAGTATGCAGTTAGTACACAATTTATGGCTGAGATAGGTTTAATCATGTCACCTTTCACCTCAGGAGGAGGAGGAAACGGAAAGCAGACTTCGTTTAGCAAGGTAATGATTTAGTTATTGATTTCAACAATTCGAAGATGGTTATGCTTCCACCGCAACCTAATTCTAAAAAATTGATTGGTATTCGTTTAAAAATCTATCATATAATTTAATCACTAGCAATGTAAATATGCTATTGCAATATTAACTTGATACTTACAACGTTTCTTGTACTGGGAAATGTTCACTTGTTCTGCACTGATACTTACACTGATGTACAGAAATTCTTAAAGTATTAGTTTTTGGGTCACTTCGTGAAGGATGGGGTGTTCAGAGTCAATTAGGTTGAGAGGGAACAATCCAGAAATGTAAGTTAAGATGTCCAGTATAGACAATATTCTTTTCTAATGTCTGTCACATGTTTTAAAGTCTTTTTCCCATTTCCTAATGAAAATACGTGATTATTTTACTTTAACCAATAAGGAAAATTTAATATACTTTTAGTCATATTTTTTTCTTTCTATTTCAGACGTTCATCATAATAAATATGCTTAATGCTGACACCATCTGTAGTTACCATAATTAGAAATGAAACTCTGGTCCATCATTTTTACCTATTACCTTCTGAATTTAGATTTGCGTATATGAAACTGAATGACTCAAAAATAACAATCAACATACACGAGACAAAACATGAAATCTTTATATTCATTACACTTATAATTCTTTTTTGTAGACATGTTAATGAAGTAACCTTTCATCCAGCTGATAGATCTAGAAGAAATGCTAATGCAAATATTTAAACATAGGACATACGTCATTCTGTCATTTACTGTATTTGAGGTGTTGCATTCTTGCACTTCTAAGGAATAGAGATGTAAAAACTATTTTCCAGAAGATCCTCAGTAACACAAGGACAGGCCACCTACTTTACCTTCCCCTGAAAACCTAGCAATTAGCCTTTTACCTCAATGTAAAAACAAAATAATCCCAGTCTAGATCATTTTTTTCCCAAATGGGGAGAAGAGGATATAGAAATTGTCTTTGAACCTAGAGAATCCCATGAAGCCCATAGAATTATAGAATACCCCAAGCCAACAAAATAGGGTTATTTCTAGATGAGAAAAGGTTGCTTGACATTGTTAATTGTGAATCTACTGCCTGCCAAGAAAAAGCTAAGAGTTAGGTCTATGTTTAGCGGATAACCACACCAGAGCAGTTTCACAGACAGAACAAATTTTGTAAGAGCGCATTTACATGTTTTTAATGTCCCCTGTACAGTACCATTATACATATCAGAGATCTGTTTGATTTACTTTACTCTGAAACTGCTAATGACTCCAGATGTAATTGATGGTAAAATGAGCAAAGAACTGTAAACTACATTAAAGGCTGTGCCTAGAGGGAACAGCTAGTTCAGTATTGGTGGTTGGAAAGCCTGCTCAACAGTAACAGCTATCAACAGCTGCCAGTTTTGAATAGACACTCATGGTTGTCACCTTGCTAAGTTTGCTCTGATTTTGTCAATGACAGTTTGGTTGTTTGGACTGACAGTCTGGAGAGCCACAGCCTAAGATAGGGTCTGCAAGAGAAATAAAATAATATTGGAAAACCTGGATGTTGGTTTGGTTTCATTGTTTGTTTGTTTTTGTTTGTTTTGTTTCTGGAATTGACAGTAGATACAGGATGAATGACTGTTTCAGGTGCCTGATAATTTAGATTGTAGCTGGCTGTAGAGGGGGCACTAGTATAAATTTAGCTCAAACATCTGCAGTGCCAGCAAGGTTTGTGCTGGTCTGCAACTGACAGCAGCTATAATTAAAGCTAAGGGTGACGTAGGGATTAAGTATATAGATAATATCAGTAGACACCTCTGGGCACAGGTGGACCTATAGGTTAAAGAGTCTGAAAGCAATATAATTTTAGGATTTATCCAGGCAAAGTTCCCTGATCAAGTTTTTATTTCAACTGCCTCTTGGCACAAGTGTTTTCACAGGATGACAGCATAGGGCTTGATCATGTTTTATATAAATCAGATTTAAAACTGGTCTTGGCAAGCTAGAAACTTAAAAAGGTCACTGTAGAGAGGTGTTGCAAGCATCAAGGAATGTTTGTGGTCAGACCAAACACAGAATTGTAGGCTGGAATAGATTCATCAGTTGTTAAGTATTTTTTGAGAAGAGAAACATGTGAAGCAAAAAAAAAATAAATACACAAGGTTACCTGTTGCCTCTCTATGACTATGGTTTTCACTAGCAGATTCCATGATAAAGAAAATGACTTTTAAAGGGATTGTGACTTGGAAAAGATATGTAGTTTACTGCTGTAAAGATCTTGCTTTTCTCTGCATTTTACAAAAAATATTTCCCAAGGTTTCTAATTGCTGACACTGAAAGTAAAGAAGTAAAAAGGTACTTATAGAGTGTTTATATAAAAACATAACACAGGGATTGGCATAGATGAGTAGAAATGTGAAAAGTCTGGAAATACCCTAATTTTGAAGAGTTGTTCAAAACTCCCACACATTTTTTTTTATATATAGTGTAAGAGGGAGGTCTTTTATTACTGAGAGATAGGAGAAGAGAAATTGGACCCTTTTTTTTTCCTTAAACTTCCTCCTTTCTCACTTTTTGTTTGGAAAAGGTAGAATAGAGAAACAAAGCCAGATAACACAGGATACTTTTTAAGATTGTCTATAGAAAGACAGAAAAATATATATATTCTGAAGTTGCTTGGAATGAACAATCTTTTATATAATTCCTTAGATGATTTACAGAAAAATGCTCATTTCACAAGCTAGTCTAGAAAGTCAGTGGTGTGCTACAGCAATTAATGTAAAAGCAGAGAAATCAGAAGAGAATTGTAAGTATGCAATTTTATGTGTGTCTTTAAATATTTTATGAGTGAGGTTGATACTTTTGCCTTAGGCTCTACCATAATCATAATGCATCCTAATTAAGTAACTATCTGATGCCCAAGAGTGAACAGGTAAGCGGAAGAGGAGTCCCACTTTCCTCATGCTGGTGGCATGAGTAATTTGCAAGTATCTTTTTTGCTAATTTCTAACCCTTTGCTCTAGGTGGTTCTTGAGCAGGAAGGAGGAAACCTCACTTACCCTTGTTCCTTAGGTGATTAGTAGGAGAAATAGCAGCAAACAATCATGTGTTTTTCTTCTCACGTACAATCTAATATCTTGAATATGTTGAAGGCTGTCCATACACTACCTTATAATGTGAGAGTTCACCATGTTTTAAGAAGATCTATGAATCCATGGGACTTGTTATAAAGGGCATAGACTGCTGATCTCTCATATACCTCTATGATTTTGGCAAGCAGATGCCAGCAAATTAGCATTTGCCTAGGGAGGCAGCTATTTCACATATAGACAGTACCTGATACTCAGTATATATCGACAGTTTACAGGCTGGTTAGGCCTGGTTCCATGACTAGTGGGGCAAAGGGATTTTGTACAATCCATGCCTCCGGAAAAGAGAAACAGGGTACCACAAAATAATTAAAAACAGTGGCACGATCTGAGGAGAAACAAACTAATTTACTAAATATAGTATCGGAATGCAAGATAACACACTATGATACAATATAATTAGAATTGAAGCTAATAAATCAAATATAATGAGAGAGAGAGATTGTCCAAAAGCTGGGTAGGCCTCATCATAACACTGAGGTGAGATGCACAGTCTGGTCGAGTAGCAGGGAGAGAGTCTGATGAAGAAGAGCCCGGTCAGATGACCTACCAAGGCCTTATATCTGTTCCCCCTGAGCACAATGATAACAGCACAGCAAACAGTCTTCTGGGGAACGTAGTTGTTCTTTTCTTCGGGGATAAGTACCCAGAACACTTTAACTCCCAGTGCACTACATGATGTTATGACATGGAATACTGATAACCAAAAATCATAAAACCATGACAGTATATCTAAGGTATTTGATTGCTTTGCCTGCACAAGACCTGGTGAAACCAGATTTTCAATTCTCAATTCATTTATGTTTCCACCACAGTTTAAGGAAGGAGACATAGAAGGAGTCTGGGTTCTTTTCAACAATTGGCTTTTCTTTTTAAGAAAAAAAGTAAAGCAAGTTCCTTTAATATCTTACTAACTGGTTGAGGTTGGATTAAAAATCCTATTCTTTGATGCTGAAATTTTGTCAAAGCACTACATTCCCTTTTTGAAAGGGAAGATAAATCAAATATATATTTCTCTTATGACTAGCAGAACATTTTTGTAGTGATATCTGCTCGGAAGAAAAGAAAGGTTTTTGAACATTAGAATTACTTGGAGGTGAGAACTTTGAACCGAAGAAATTNATGACATTCCCAATCACAACCTCCAGATCTGATCAGGTTTTGTAAGGAACTGAGGGATGGATCACATTACAAGGTCAAGGTCTGCAACACAAACACTTCAGCAAATGCTGATATATTTCTCCTGAGAACAACTGACTCCTTGACTTCCTCACTAATGGGCACTTAAAATGCTTCAAAGAGACATAAGAGTTAACATTTCCCCACATGCAGACTATTCATTTCTAATGTATTTCCTCCCTCTGCATGGTAAGCTTGGGGCAAAGGCAGCTGTGTGGAAACACCTGACACCTTTCCTGAAGCTGGAGGTAGAGGATAATGTGGCACAAACACATTAGGTATGCAAAATCCTTCCTAGCCTTTTTTTTTTTTTTTTAAATACATAGATTTAACAGAGGCATAAACTGAACTTAAAGCTTGTAAGGAGACCTAACACAGTGAAAATAGGATACGTTTCACAGTTTCATAGAAGGCAATGACGAAAATCTTCCCCTGCTGCATTTTGGTTATGGTGAAAACAACTCATCAACAGTTTTGGTAGCCAAGAATGAGATTTCCTACTTACCACAGATACATTTGTTTACCTGCAGCTCTTAACCTTTCTAAAACTAAATCACCAGACAATTAATTGATTTATCAATGTTGTCCGGGAAGAAACTTAATTGCTGGAAAGTGGAAAATATGTCAATAACATTACCTTGGGTCAGACAGTGTCTTGGCATGGCGTGTGACTGGACACAAATTAATTTATGCACATACAGATAAAACACAAAAGTATCTTACAGAGAAACTGTAAAACTAGTAAATTTATGATAGGATAGGATTGCTTATGTACTTCTGCAGGACATGAATCATAAAATGGCTTAGATTGGAAGGGACCCCGAAGGATCATCAAGCTCCAACTCCCCTTCCACAGGCAGGGCCGCCAACCTCCAGATCTGGTACTAGACCAGGCTACTCAGAGCCCCATCCAACCTGGCTTTGAACACCTCCAGGGATGGAGCATCCACAACCTCTCTGAGTAGCCTGTTCCAGCACCTCACCACTCTCTCTGTGAAGAACTTCCCTCTGACATGCAATCTGAACCTTCCCTCCTTGAGCTTAAAACCATTCCCCCTTGTCCTATCACTATCTACCTGAGTAAACAGTTGATTACCCTCCTTTTTATAATCTTCATTTAAATACTGAAAGGCTGCAGTGAGGCCCTGTAGGAAGCTGTAGCCCATGGAGAGCCCTTGTTGGAGGGGAATAGCGTGAGGAGCAGCAGCAGAGAGGACACGACAAACTTCAGCCTCATTCCCCTTCCACTGGCCTTGCTTGGAGGTAGGGAGGAGGAAGAGGAGCTGGGTTTGAAGGAATAAAGTTGGTCCTGGAAAGAATGGGGAGGAAAGTGATTTAACTTTGTATCTCACCATCCTTCTCTATTCTTAAATGGCAATACATGAAATTAATCTTCCCCCAGTTAAGTCTGTTTAGCATGTGGTAGTAATTGAATAGTGATCTCCCCGACTTTATGCAGACTGGTGAGCTTTTCTTGTCTTCTTTTCTGCCTGATATGAAGGGGAGTGAGCTGGGAGGGCAGCTGGTCTGGGTCAACTTGCCACATCACTGCCCCCCCCCAGCCCAAAAAAAAAGGAACAAAAAAATCAAAACAGGACCACCACTGTATTTTTCTTTTACTCTGAGCTTAACAATTATATAATGCATAAACAGAGCAAATCTTACATAAACAAAACAAAAATACTAACTGTTGGAACGCAAGCTGCTTTAATAGTCTATAACTGCAGAACTCTAAGAGATTACTATCAATTTAAATTGCTCATAATTCATAAACTGTTCCTTCAATAAAATTACCCCCAGACCTGTCTTCCTTTCTCCGTGTCTGCTACCTAATGGCTGGCTTGGCAGCTCGGTTAAGTACTGTCTGTTAGTAACGGGAGCATTTGCAGAAGATAACAGCTGCAGCAACAGAGAGGGAAGGGCAAAGGAAGATAAGATCCTTTTTGAGCACATTGTCTTGTAGCCTGGAAACCTCCCGTGCCATCATACTCCTTTAAATTTCATCCTTGAAGTGGTTAAACACATGCAAAGATGACCAATCTCATTGTATCACAGTTAAAAAGCTACACTGAGAGTTCACTGCCTGCTCTGCAAGGAGACTAGTCCTTATTCATCACTGCATCCTCACACCTCGTTAATCACTCACATGCCTGCAGCTTTCTTGGCTGTGGCACATCACATGCTTTAAAATAGCCCTTGCAGGCAGTCATTAAAATCAAACACCTGACTACCCATCTCTGCAAACAGGCCCAGAGGCATTCAACACATGGCCCTCAATTGTAGGGCTCTGCACTGCATGCATCAGTTCAGTGTCAAGGGCTTCAACCCTATGTGTATGAGAAGCGTCACCCAGAGGCTTCGGGTGGTCAGCAAAACACCCGGCACAACCTTCTGAATGCGTCCATGCTGTAGATAACCTAGCTTTTACCGACAAGAATATTTCTGATATCCTGCTTATGAAAGCAATTGGCACCCTCTGGTGGTTTGTCGGTCTTACTGCTTGTCATGTATAAAGCCGGAAGTAAGGAACCAGTTTCTTTCGTAAGGGCAAAATCACTCACAGATCCTGGGAAAAATGCCAGAAACTCTCATATCTGAAAGTAACTGCACTACATTAANACTTTGAACCGAAGAAATTGTCAGGCAATAACTATCACTACTTTCCAAGTGCAGAAATATATATTTTCTGCACCCATCTACATTACAACTAAACCAGAATATCAAAAAGAAGATTTCCTTTGGAGCACAGCTCCTTTTATATCAAAATTCCCTTACAGAAACGTATCCAGAATTAGTTTTAAAACAAGTTCCAGTTCTTTGCCATTAGGTGTCTCTGTTATCCTTTGTAAAACACCAGTGAGGCGTGATTTTTTTCCTAATCGTGCTTAATGAAGTCTGTTTATCCCTCTTGCTTACTCTTATTTGTGAGGGGGAGCTTATATTTTACTGGTTTCAAAGGTGTTATTGTTAAAATACACAGCTCAATTAATGAGATGGGTGAATTTGACTAAAAATCTGCTTTTCAAGAAAGAAGTTTCTTAATACTAATTTGTTGTAGTCAAAATAAAATTCTAGTAATCACTAAAAGTAACTATGAAAATGTTCCTCCTCCCTCCCCCCCCCCCAAGAATTTTATGGATGTCTTCTCTCAGTCTTTCTTGAGTGGAGCAAAAGATAAGATCTTACAGTGATAAGGTATTAATTATCTCTTGAATACTCTATACCCTAACTGCCTCTGAACTGTTAATTAACTGTGGAATTGTCTTCTAACTAGAATGTAGAAAATTCAAATTTTCTCCACTTTATAGACTTCCAAATGTTCTGAGCTTTTCTAGAATGCAAACTACTCATAACTCTATGCCAGATGTCCCCACACCAGCATGCATTTCAGAGAAAATGAGTTAAGAAAATAAATGAAAAACAAGGAGAAAGTTAAAAATTCTTAATGTCTGTTATCTTACATCAAGAGCTTCATCAAAGCTACACAATTGAAAGAGAAACCTTTGAAAATAGCACTGTCACAGGGAGAAAACAGACACCAGAATTTTCCATCGTACTTAGTATTATCCAGGTAGTAAGGAAACCTTATCTGCCTAATTAGCCAAAGACACGTGAACTGCCTAAGTATTATATACTTGCATATGCCAACTACCTACTGTACTTTCAGAAGGGCTTATCTCAAAGAGAAGGGTGAATTACATGCTGTCCTACGTATGTTTATTTTAGTCCTCATTGTTTGGTAGGGTTAATACAAATCCTTATAGGCAATATGGACACTGGGATCAAGTGCACCCTCAGCAAGTTTGCAGGTGATACCAAACTGAGTGGTGCAGTTGACACACTAGAGGGAGGGGATGTCTTCCAGAGAGACCTGGACAGGCTTGAGAGGTAGACCCATGCCAACCTCATGAAGTTCAACGAAGCCAAATGCAAGGACTTGCAAGGTCAGGGCATCCTTAAGCACAGATACAGATTGGGCAAAGAATGGCTTGAGAAAAGCCTGAGGAGAAGCATTAGGGAGTATTGACTGATGAGAAATTCAACAACATGAGCCAGCAACGTGTGCTTGCAGCCCAGAAGACCAACCATATCCTGCATCAAGAGAAGTGTATCCAACAGATTGAGGGAGGTGATTCTTCCCCTCTGCTCTGCTTTTATGAGATCCCACCTGAAGTACTGTGTCCAGTTCTGGAGCTCCAACAACGGAAGGACATGGATTTGTTGGAGCAGGTCCAGAGGAGGGCCATGAAGATGATCAGAAGACTGGAGCACATCCCCTATGAGTACAGGCTGAGAGAGCTAGGGCTCTTCAGCCTGGAGAAGAGAAAGCTCTGAGACCTTTTAGCAGCTTCCAGTACCTAAAAGGGGCCTACAGGAAAGCTGGGGATGAACTTTTTATAAAGGCAAGTAGTGACAGGACAAGGGGAAATGGTTTTTTAACTGGAAGAGGGTAGATTTAGACTAGATATCAGGAAGAAAGTCTTTGCTGTGAGTGTGGTGAGATACTAGAACAGGATGCCCAGAGAGGTTGTGAATGCCCTCTCCCTGGAAGCATTCAAGGCCAGGCTGGATGGGGCTCATAGCAACCTGGTCTAGAGGGAGGTGTTACTGCCTACAGCAGGGGGATTGGAACCGGATGACCTCAAAGGTCCCTTCCAATCCAAACCATTCTATGATTTGAGGATTGAGCTAGAATCTTTACCCGCCTCAGATAACATGAACAAAATTGACACCTGATCATTCATTGCAAAGTCTGTGTCAGTTGGTTCTAGTACAATTAAAAACAGCTTCCTCCCCTCCCCCCCCACAAACTTGCAAGCATCTAGAAAATCCAATTTCTAATTTGTAAAATAGAAATCACATCATGATAACTGAGAAACAAAAAAATGTAGAATCCACAAGATACGTTTTTATGAAAACCACATTTCCAAGCTGAACCACTTTTTAATGTCAAATGAGTGCATGTTATGTGTTGAAGAAAAAACAGCTTAGTGTACCATCTGTTACTTATAATAGCAAACAAACAAGACTAGTTGTAGTTAATACTGTTGATGTAAAATATAAGAGGGATGTAATAAAATTGCTCACTGACAGATATAAACATGCTTTGAAATATGAATGAGCTCAAACAATCCAATATGCAACTTTTACCAGCCAGCTGTTCTTAAAAGATAAGGCAACATCAGAATTTTAACAAATCTTGTGCCAGTCAAATGCAAGCTCACTTCACCAATCCTCAAGATGATGTAAGAGTTATTTCCTATGCAAATCACATGTAGGATAACAAATTCATTTCTTTAAAAACCTCAAATTTAAGGGTAATAATTACATCTTATACAGATTTGTCACACCTGACAAGTATGAAAATATCCTCATGAGTGTATATATCTTTAGAATAGACTCTAGTGAAAAGTTGATGATATTTTTCATGGAGATGTCCAGGAAAATCGACATAGCACTTCTCATTTTGTGCCTAATATAAGATCGTAGAACTGTAGAATCAAAGAATAATTTGGGTTGAAAGAGACCTTAAAGATAATTTTGTTCCAATGCCCCTACCATGAGCAGGGAGACTTTCCACTAGCTCAGGTTTCCCAAGGCCCCATCCAACCTAGCCTTGAACTTCTTCAAGGATGGGGCATCCACAGCTTCTCTGGGCAGCCTGTTCCAGTGCCTCACCACCCTGAGCAAAGTTTCTTCCTAATGTCTATTCTGAACCTAACTTTTTTCAGTTTAAAGCCATTCCACCTTGTCCTATCACTACACTTCCCAATAAAGAGGTTTTTTTTTTTTTTTTTTTTGAGGCCCCCTGTAGGTATAGGAAGGCCACTACAGGGTCTCCTCAGAGCCTCCAGGAAGAACAACCCTAACTGTCAGCATTACCTCATAGGAAGGCTGCTCCAGTCATCTGATCACCTCTTTGGCCCTCCACCAGTTCTGCTCCCATAGGTCTATGTTTTTATACCAGGGCCCCAGAGCTAAATATAACACTCCAGTTATAAATAGTTCTTAGTTTTGTTCCAAGACATGGCACACAGATAGCCAATACAGCATAGCCAATACATATTACAGCTCCCATGGACAAGTTCGATGTTGAATTATGGAGTTAATTTGTATTTCTTACCCCTTATTTTTAAATTTAAGATTAGGCACTCTCTGTAATATGTATTTCTCACCTTTGGAAGATCAAGACTATGATTTAGTAAGTGTAATTAGCCTACAGCCATTAATGATCACCTAGCTTTTCTACTTCCATGATCAGCTCTTTTATCGGTTTTTTTGTTTGTTTGTTTCGTTTGTGAGATTTTTTTCTTCAACCTGAAGGTTTTAACTGAACCAACAAAGTGCTTCTTGATAGAGAACAAGTTGCTGAAATCTTTTAACAGTGTCTACTAATGTCTGCCGTTTGGGATGAGTAAATTTTATTAGATTTTTTTTATTCAGCTTGCTCACATACTAGATACTTTTCTCTCACAAGCTTTAGTATCCTGCTGCATTTCTTACCCATGGCAAATTTTACCATAGTTATCTAGAGCTGTATCACATTCTGACCCAGTTAATTCTCAGCACCTAAGCAACATGTTTAAGTTAGTGTAGATTAAAGTTATCAGAATTTTCAGAAGCAAGTTGTGAGATCATATCACAGAATTTAAGTAATGCAGATCAACTCTTGGATTTCCTTTGTGTCTTCTATTGTTGTATGCTTTAAAACTTGAATGAAAGCATGAATCACAAATAAGATCAACTATAGTAGTACTAGATTTAAGTGTAAAACTTGAATTTGTTCATCTAGGAGTATTAGAAGGCTCATGAAAAGTGATGTAAATGCATTTAAGATAATCTAGTTTCACTTATACATCACTTATATTTGATCTACTGGATGCAAATAGTGATTTTACACGTAAAAACATCTATATCTCAAGAGAATCATTCTTGAAACTTCAGTTATGTCTACTTCAGATGTGCTTTGTCCAATCTTGCCTTATTTTAATGGAGTTCTGAGTTCCTAAACTATAAAGAAAGTAGATCTTTCCTAAATAGAATACCAAAGAGCTCTGTAGTGTCCTCATCAGATATGCTGCTAATAAAACTGTTTCTGTTCATATGGCAAGGGCTAACTTGAAATTCTCAGTGGAAGGCATAAGGTCAATAATAAAATTTTTCTGGATTTTTTCTATATCCATAGATAGTCAGTTATAGAGAAAATAACTTCAAGCAGGTAATGACAGGATGGTTTTTTATGCACAAATGTATCATCATAAATCCTGCTGTCAGCAATGACAGTGACAATAGCCCATTAGCTCCTTGCAGTTTTTTATTACTATAGCATGACAACACTATAGCTAAAGGAAAATAAAATAACCTTAAGGAAAACCAATCTGCCCAGAATTCTATTTGTGTTACCTGGATTCTGTGTTTGTTTAAAAATCATATAAGTGGATGTCTTTCAGGAGCTGCTGCTTTAGATAACAAAAGGTTAATGCATTATGCCTCTGATCAAACGCCATTTCTTTAGCTGATAACCAGGGATGAATATGAAACTTGTGTTTTGCACAGATAAATTTCTTAGGGGTAAGTGAATTAGATTTCGGTGTAATTTTGGTGTTAGCATTGTGTTCAAAAAGGTTTTAAAAATGATTAATAGAGGTCTTTTCATAGATTTACAGTTTTCAGACATGTACAGGGTTTCCTTGGTCTTTTTTCCAGGCCACAGGGTTGTGCTAAGACATATCTCACTGAAGTAGTAACTATGAAAATACTACAGAGATTCTACAACTATACTAGTTTAAATATCTATGCATGCACATGAATTCTGCTGGGAAGTAACTCCTTAAATAGAGTGAAGTCATCCTTTACCTTTGAAAGAGTCTTTGAATTTAGTGAACAATGCTATAAAATATTTATTTCTTTAATAATCTAAGACAGTGGCAACTGCTTTTGATGCAAAAGAAGTCCAGAAGTAAATGGTACTCGAATGAATAAGCAGATTAGCCTGTGGTCTGCTTGTTGGTTAATTTATACACCAGCCACAGCCTTTTATACTTCATTTAGTGACATATTTCTTAATTATAGGAAAAGATGTAATATTGTTCTGCTGGCTAGCAGAAATTGCCAGAATTTTGAAAGCATTAACTAATGAATAGGAAAAATGACAATGTAGAAAAAACATGTTCATATCTGAATCTGTCTATTGATTGGCATAATAAAAGTGAAATGAATAGATTCACCTGATAACACTGTTCCACTAGCTTGTTTTAGAATAGCAAAATCCTTCTAGTAAATGCAATTTTCTTTTTTTATACACCAGAGTGCTTGATATTAAAGGATTAAAGAATGACAGTCATTTTCTTCGCAAAGAAATGCAGAAGAATGTCTCAGCAGGCACATGCATTTTTTAAAAAATTTTAATTTCTAAAGAGTAGGCAAAGCAGAAAACTTGCCATCCAGTAAATTTTTGCAAATGATTTATGGCTCTAAATATCCTAATGCTTCTTGGTTGCTCTCACAATTTACCCTAGCTCTAGGAAAAAGGCAGAAATGAAGATTATAAGACCAGAGCTGAGTTTAGTATCTACCAGAGTGCCTTCCCCTTTCCAAGGCAGAGGACCTTGCAACTCTGGCAGCACCAGAACTTGTATGTAGTCTTTCCAGATTCTGTTATTTACTCAAGTCAGGATCAACTTCAAATATTTTCTACCACAGCATTACTACAGAATTATAACTCCTTAAAGGCAGCCATCACATTAACAATTTAAAAAATTAGTTTTTCATTATAACTAAGCAAGTCATACCAGCATGTTGGGCAAACAGTAATTTGATGTAGATTCTTAAGTGCATTATCTTTCCAGACAGCAAGGAGAGATGCCTGCTTTTATATAACTGTAGCAATATAGAGCTTATGCCTGTCCAGTTTGGTTTGAAGACATCAGTGGAGTTTTGCCCTTGACATCAACATTTAGAAAGCTAGGCTTAAAAAATGCAACTGGAAGGGAAAAAAAAAAAAAATCAGCCTGCATCGTAGGAACCACCTTATGCAGGAAGCAAGATAATGAAGTAAACTATTTTCACCCTTCTCAGCTTAAAAACTGTTGATCATAGTTTGTCATTTAAGAAAGACGTAGATATACTGGAAGGAGTCCAGTGGAAGACCATCAAGATGAAAGGACTGGAGTACTCTCCTATGAGGAGAGGCTGATAGTGCTAGGATTTTCCAGCCCAGAGGAGAGGAGACTCCATGGGATCTCTTCAATGTCTATCAATACCTGAAGGGAGGGTGCAAAGAGGATAGGGCCAGTCTTTTTCCAGTGGTACCAAGTACCAGGACAAGAGGCAGTAGGCACTAAGTGCAGCACAGGAGGTTTCCTCTGAGCACCAGGAAGAAGTTTTGTGCTGCGTGATTGATGGAGTACTGATACAGGTTGCCCAAAATCTGTAGAGTCTCATCCTTGAAGATTCTCAGAACTCACTTGGCCATGGGCCTGGGCACCCTGCTCCGGGTGGCCCTGCTGGAGCAGAGGTTGAAACAAATAGACCCAGAGATCCATTCTAGCCTCAGCCATGATGTGGTTCTGTGACTGTGGGTCTTGAATTTTAAAGATTTTTGAAGTGCTCAGTTACGTCAAGATCTTCAAAAAAAATTTTAAGAGCACATTTACTAGTGTCACCTGAATATTTGACTGGTCTATGTTAGTCATGTCTTTTATTTCCTTCCAAGTAGATGGATAGAAATAACTCAGGTGAATCATCCTCCGTGCACTTCTTCACACTTGCTTTTAAATGAAATTACTCACTCTCCATAGAAGCCTATGACTTTCTACTGACTGCAAGGGGAACTCAAAAAGAATGTAGATAAACAATATGCAGAACCAAAAGTCCATTCCTGACTGACGTGGAAATCAAAGAAAAGATTCCTGCTGCTGTAAGTTGTACTGGGCCTCCAGCTGTCAGCTGTAGAACTACTGCCAACAATTATACAGTAATAATGTGCCTCAGCAAAGTACATATTTCTTTTAAAGCTACAGGTTCTAGAAATTCTAGAAGCAGAGTTTCATGAGTGAATGAGCACAGATCATATTCTGGATCAGGAAAACATTCCTGTCTGCAATCATATCTGGCTAATTCCATCCTGAAAAAAAACAACAACCCAAAACACATAACTACACTGAAGAGCTTTCACATTTATTTCAGTCTAAAGTGAGTGTAAATACCAGAGGTGAAATCTGGCCTAGTTGAGCTCAGTGAGTCCTTTAACAATGACATCAGTAGAAGAGATGTTTTACCTTAGAAAAGACCCTCTTTCCCTGGGCTAAAACCTTAAATTACAAAGAGTAAATGGAATAACAATACATCACATGCAAACAATTACCTGCCCATCTTACAATTTCTTTAACATCAACATGGGCTTTCAGTTAGGTTCAAAGTGGAGGAAACGCATTTTGCTGACATTGCAGTGGTTCAGCTGCAACCATATATAAGCCTGCTATAGCAATATAAAAAGATGCTTTGAGCTATCAGTGAAACAGAAATTCAGAAGAGTTTGCAGAAGTTAATGCATGCCACTAGCTGATATGACGGAACAATCAGAATTTAGTATTTTTCCTCATCTTTATGAGTTCTATTCATAAGCTTAAATACTTTTTAAAGTGTAATGCAAACCAATAAAACTTCTGAATATGGAAAAATTATATGGATTATTTTTGAGTGTTTACCTTGAAGACGGTCACACGGTCTCTTAATAGAGAACTTGCCACTTTAATTAACTTTCAGAAATCAGTATCCTCATCTGTAGAGAATTTGCAAGTAAGAGAGAAGAGTTGTTGCCTTTGAAGCAAGTTCAGTTTTGTAAATGATATTCTATGAAACTAACCTGTACAGAAGAGAATTTACTTCTGATCTGCTTTGCAGATGAAATGCAGTAAACAGTCTACAGTGAAATGCTATGATGAAAGCTTTACATAAAGAAATTGAGCTTTTTTTCCTGTTTCAAAGTAAAGGGAAGATTCTCCAGCACAGTACCTTTAGTACTTGAAGTCATTCACTTCATTAGGGAAATCCATATTAGCTCTGAAAAAGTTATAGTGAAATATGTAAGATTGTCTGAAGAGTATTTTATGTTGAAGATGGAAGTTTGCTTATCATACAAGAAGGCTGCTCTGAATAATAAAGTAACAGGTAACTACTCATCACACTACAGGCACAGATCTTCACCTCAAGAAGAAACGTGCATTTTCTAGACAGGTAACAAGGTGGTAGCTATTTCAGTGTACCTATTGCATAGAACTGGAGTGTAGAATTGCATCTCTACTGACACCGTATTCAGAAGCTATTAGGCACATCTGAGAACCATTTAAATGCAAATAGGATGCAAGCTGTTTGTCAGTGACTAAAAATAGTCTTCCAGGCAACTGTTTTAGTAATTAGAAACCATCTGGTATCATGAAAGAATATAATACTGTAAGTATATCCACAGGCCAAAAGGATGCACTTGATATCTTAGAACAGTAGAAACACCTATGTTTTTATATTAGAATTCTGACAATTTATATGCAAAATCAGATCCATCTTACTAATTTTTCCCCAAGTTGCTCCTGGAAAATAAATAAATGAGAAGTGTAGAAGAAAGACTGACACAAACAAAAAAAAAAGGTGGGAATTTAAGGGGAACACACACTAACAGATAAGTACCTGACAGAGGGAAGGAGCCTTTTTGAAACCTTTATCCCCTTTTTTACCTGGTAAGACTATGAAAGATGTAAAGGAAAATGTAAGATTGGTACCTCATCTCTTAAATCCTGTAGAATTACACTCTTGGTTTTTAATGTGAGGTACATAGAAGTGGATATAAAGAAAGTAACTTACCTAAAACCTCCCTCTTCTCTGGCTCGTTTTAGGATTTTAATGTTTGCAGACACTAAAATAAAAATATTCTAGTCTGTTAATCTAAGCCTGAAGTTTGTTTCCAAGCTAATATCTCCTAGAGAATAACTGATAAGATTGTTCTCTATTAAAATCAGTAATAAGAACATCATAGCTTCAAGGCTCATCAAGGAGATTAAGTGATAGTTTAATGCTGACAGCAAATAACTACATAAATTAAAATTAGCAATCGCAGTAGTTGTCTACTTCATAAAATATAATCTTCAAGATCATATTCATACCACATTTATCATTTTCAACTTCATTTGTTAATTTGTGACAGCTGAAAAAAATACATACCTTCCATACATACCAAATTTATTAGAGATAACCATTTATTAAGGATGTTGAAGAAAGTTATATTAAGATATTTCACTTTGATAGTTTCAATAGTTACAGGAATAATAGGAGCCTCTTATTGTGGTTCACAGGAGACAGTTCTTATGCACAGTGAAATTCTTGAAACATTCAGATTTGTGTTTTTACACTTCAAAATAAAGAAGCAGCAGTAAATCTACTGTGGATCTGATCAACCTGCATAGGACAGAAGTTTAACAGAGTCAACAATACAGGCCATCAGGCTAGTTTTACATAATCTGCAAGTGATGTTGGATCCTGTACCATTACACAACTGTTTCCAGGGCTTCAGAAACTGAAGCTATTCCATGTATAATTTTTAGATATGCCAAAATAATCTCTCTAATTGCTGTTTGTGTAATTCATCAAATATCTTCTTTTAAAAAACTTTTCTTAAAAAAGAATACACCAGAAACACCAAAGCTAAGTCATTCAAACAATGAATAGCAAGAGTATCAACTGCATGTGGAAGCGTGGAGGTGTGTGCCTTTCTATCTATATACCTCTGTGTATCACATTTCCACAGCTCAATTAAGGAGAGGTATATTTTTTCTTGCATATTTAGGTAAGTATGGCAACTGAGGTTTTCTTCCAGGATGTCAGGACTCAGAAGCCCCTCCATGCATACTTTGGGATACACCAGCTCTGAAAAGTGAAACTAATTTAAGTTTTGAGAGTATCACATGTGAATCATAACGATTATTCCTCTTAGACTGGAGCCTTACATGAAATGAGAAGTCTTGATTCTGCTTCTCTTTTAAGTTGCACCCTTATGTGAGTAAACAACCTTGTCACTCTCTAGCACTCAAGAGATGCGTCTTCACATGAATGATTTGTTCTATAGCCTTATTTCAAACATACATAGCAATACAGAGAAACCAGTAACGTTTGCTAATGACTACACTTCATACAATACCCCTCCATGTAATGATTAAGTAATTAATTTCCCTATCAGCACATATTTGTTCTTCTTGTAGATGAATTGTATTATTTTCCCACATGTTTGAGTTATTTTCATGAGTAAACCTTAATTAATGAAATAATAAACCTCTATAATCATTCAGTTCTTCATAGTTTAAGTGAATTTTATTTGCTCACTTGTCATCTATAATGATTTTCTAGTATTCAACTACTTCATCTCTATTCTCAGAGAATGCTAAAACATTAATTTCATAGAAGAAAAAAGCAGTAAGATATTCCTGATGCATCCAAAATAGTCATGGTTTTATAAACATGTACACAGCTAACTTCCTAAGACCCTTAAAAATAAAAACATAACAACTTTCTGGCAGTCTCTATGAAGAAATCATGAAATTCCAGATAATATTTAAAGCTTCTGTAGAACTCCCCATCTAACCTAGAACAATATGCAATTTATCACATCATCAATAGCATTTGACTGTCCTAGGAAGCTGCAATACTGCTACTGAGAAGTTCTCTCCAATCCCAGGCAAAGTATCCCTTGGAGTACCAGTAATCATAAAAAGTAGAAAAGTTGACTCACTTTGTCGGTGATGAAGTTCTCTCTCAGTAGAACACTCCTTTTCAGAAAGCAACCTTCATCCAAGGGACATTCTCCCTTCAAAGGCTAGCCTTTAAATGACCAAGGGAGGAGTAGACCCAGGGTCTACTCCTTCTGGCCATTTGGGAAGCACAGGTAAATTGATTGCACCTGTGCTTCCTGGGCCAGCCACCCTCTTCACCAGATGCTCAATCATCAGTTCAGGCTGTGAAAAAACAGATTCCCTACAGCATACTTGAGTGAATTATACAATTTCATATTTGTATGTTACCTCAAAGAAGAAGGGGAAAGGGAGAAGGAAGAAGGAGAAAAGGGAAGGAGAAAAATGGGAAAGGCCAGGTTGGATGGGGCCCTGGGCAGCCTGGTCTAGTATAAAATGTGGAGGTTGGTGACCCTGCTTGTAGCAGGGGGGTTGGAGATTCATGATCCTTGAGGTCCCTTCCAACCTGGGCCATTCTGTGATTCTATAGGAAAAACAACAAAGGAGAAGAGAAAAAACCATATAGGAAAGAGAAGAGAAAGCAAGACAAGAAGAATTGATTTGTTTTAGGAAGACATCAAAGAAGGAAGTTTGTTGACATCCCTATAATTTGGTCACTATTGAATTACCACACTATGTAAAAAATATGCAGATTCTGTTTTTAAGCTGAAGATGTAAGTTATCACATATAATTTTCAATACAACCCTTCTTTTATAATGTCATTCACATAGATGCTCCTCCTAATCCCCATTCTTGCATGCAAAAATGGTTTCCTTGCATAACTTCTTGCCAAAGCTGATGAAAAGCTTATAGTCTGTACTCTCCATATTTTAACCTGGCTTTACTTAATTAAAATTTATTAATGTATATGCCAGAAATAATTTACACAGTATAAATGAAAACTATCCAAAAATTTTTAAGCAGTGTGATCCTACATTCTTTTTTTTAAGAATGTACTCTGGCATAGTAGCATACAATCAACATTCTCTTGCAAGTTAGGAAAAGAGATCTATTACAGCAGGCATAATATTAACAGACGTAATTTGTGCTCTTCCATGAAGTCTAAAATTAGCCAAAATAAAATAATAAATCAGAGTGAAGATTATATATAAAATAATTTTAAAAAGTGCATTTTTATTGGAAAACTGTACAATTTAAGAACAAACTGCAAAAATCCAGCAGCCCAAAGTAAACCTCAAGACTGTATTTACAATTTATGTATACAGATTTAGTCTGATTGTGTGATAATCATTAATAATGCCAGTAATACCAGTAATGCCTACCTCGCAGGATATAACTTTTCAAATCTTAATGGTACACTTTTCCAGCATTTAGAGAGTCGTTACGACATATAAAATACTGTTAACAGTATAAATGGGATCAAATATTGTCACATCAACCAAGAGAGAGATGAAATATCACAAAGAGATCAAATTAGCAATCAAAATATCAACGATGCAAATTAAGATGCATTATTTGACTATAAAGTTTTCTGTGAACTTTGTGTTAAATGGTAAGATTAACATATTCTGTTTTTAATAGGAAAAGACAAGAATTATTTCAGAGTTCCACTGTATAATTCTCTTTCCAAAACAGGTATTTCAAACAGCTTCATTTCCCTTAAAGTCTCACTGTAGTCAGTCAGAGGACTGCCACTTTATGAAAGTATTGTGGAGAATGGATCCACCCCAGATGTACCAAGAATTCTCCCTTTAAAAATCTGTTCACCATAAATTGTTAGTTTTGTCAAAGATTTTGCTACGCAAACTTTACAGATTATTCTTTTCAGAGGTGCCAGATAGAACAAGAATTTCAGAGACATGTTATTCCTTTCTCTGCTTTTCAGCATGCCTAGGAGAGACAGACTGAACTTTCTGTTAAAAAGGAGTCAAATTTTATTTGACTTTTCTGAAAAGTACCAGAAAGTGGTTGGTTCAGGCTGTTGGCCAGAAACTCCTGTGGAAGGAGAAAAAGGAGAAAAATCAGAAGTGTCTAGCAGAAATCTTTTGGGCTCCCTCTTCTTGTCTTTGCAACTCATTTGTTTTACAGCCATGTAAATTGTAACTGGCAGTGTCCAAGCCCTCTCGCTGTTACAATGACTTTTGCAAGTCCAAAGGCTTTCTCAACCTCATGGCTCTTGAACTTCTAGCCTTCAGTACAGGATTTTGTTGTTCCTAGTATCATATGGAGACAGAGGCAGAAGTAAACCATGTGCTCATATGTAAACATGTATTTTTCAGTTGTCATATTTATTTCTTTCACAATCAGTAGAGAAAGAAATGTGGTTTGGGGGCATAGTTCAATACATCTACTTTAAACAACTGAAAAGCTTGGTTAGATTTTTGCCACAAAAGTGCCTACAACATCTGTAGGGAGAATCTTGAGTAACCAGCTCAGATGTTAAGACAGTTCTGCAGATGTATAAATGAGACATCGCATAACTAAACAACAATAAGAAGCCAAAAGCCCTGAATCCATTTGCTCAGTCTTTCAGCTGGGGCATTCAGGATTTCACACATTTACATGGCTTGAAAGAGATTTTGTTATTCCTTTGAATATATATCTGTTCAAGAGGTAGGGGAGGATTTGATTTTTTCTCTTTACTCCAGGAAAATTCTTTAAATTTATTCAAGAAAAAAAACAAGAACTTCCTGATGTTTATTGTTTTTAATAAAATCTTTAATTTTCCTTCAATTTTGTAACATGCCTAGATCCTTTTTCATAGAGATAGGCATTTTGAAAAGAGTGACTGAGATTTTATAACAGTATTCTGCGATTTTATGTTAGTACTGTTAGTTTTCATTACGGTGCTTGTGAAACAAAGTGAAATCCCTAGTGATTGCTTTTTTATTTCAGTATATCAAGGATTCACAAACTAGATTTCTGGGAATTTTAAAATTAAATTCTCCCCTCCCCCTTGGGAAATACTTAGAAATGTATCTTCTTTGTTTCTTATAATTTACCAGTTTATTATATCGACATAAATTCAATGTTCTGAATGTGAATAGCAAAGCTTAGAATTTAAGATATGGTTCCCCATGAGCAGTGAGCCATACCCATAGCCAGTCACAACTCTTAGGTCTTCAGCATCTTAGAATGCCTCTTGATCACAGCAGACTTTTCCTGGGAGTCTATCCTTTCAGGAAGTAAAGGCCTGATCCAAACCCCGCTGAAGTCAATGGAAAAAGACTCCCATTGACTACAATGGGCTCTGGATCATGCCCTAAGTCCAATCTCTTCATTAATGCAGGATTAATAATAAGATGGCTTTCTAGTGCCCTGGAGTACCTAAAGTCCCGGCAATTTCAGCTGAACAACTTCACTTTAGACTGCAGTCCACTGAAATTTGAAAGACGAAGCTGAGGTCTTTTTTGGGTGATAAGAAAACATTAACTGGCGTATTTTCATTTCCTACTTATAGTCAAATTCATCAGTTCAGTCAAAATCCTTAGGCATCCTGAGAAAATAATTGAAGCCAAAGAAAAGTATATTTTTCAAACCATATTTGCTTCCAAAACATAGTATATACTCTGATTTGATCAAGGAACGGATGTAAGGAGAGATCAGAATAGAGTCTCACAATATGAGACAAGCTAAAAGAGCTACCATACACTTAATTACATAAGGGTTTTAGTTTCATTTCTTTTTAAATTAACAGACAATACATGATACAAAGATTGTCATAGTGTTTTCTCAGTTTGTACAACAAAGCACAATCAGTTCATAATGCGATGAGCAGGAAAATATTAACATTACAAAAAGTAATAACACCTTTAAGTTCTCTGAGCTTGCAAATGTGCATTGTGAAATGTTATATTAGTACAGGCTTTGACAAACAGTAAATGAACAGAATTACTACAGAGTCATTAAATTAGATACAAAAATATGTCTACATTAGGATCAGTTTTATAGAAAATAAATATCTGAAACAAAGGTCTTTTGTGCTTTTCCTGCTTAAAATTTGTTTTTGTGAATGATGAATCGGACGTTCCAAAGGAGCCCTAGTGTTGTCCATTGCTAGCATTTCATTAAATTTCTAATAGCAGTATTTATTAATTTACCTTGCTTATGCATACAGACAGGAATGGTTCAAAAGTTGAAACATTTTCATTTTCTAATCAATTTGTAATGGTACTGCTAAAAATATACACAGGAGACAACTACCGATCTTTTTGGTCTCGCTCATGAAATCTAAGTCATTAATTGTAGTGCAAAATCATCACATAGACCAAAGCTATGATTTTCATATCATGCCTGAAGTAAAGGCAATACACATTAATTCATATATCATCCAGGCAATACTATTGGTACAAGCACAAGAACCTTGCAAGTACACAGTCACTGGAACAAATCCAAATGAAAAATGTACAAAATTTTTCCCTTTCCTTTTTTCATTCCATCACTCAGGTAGATATCTATCTTTTTCATGCTAGAACATTCAAGAATGTTTTCAGAAGTATTGCTTGGCCCACATCTCCTCCTTCACTCTCTTACCTGTGTCTATAGTCCTTTCTACCACATCCTTTTCACCTGTATTGTCACTCACAGCAACAATGCCACAAATTGGATCAAAAGTCATTACTTATATTTGACACTGATGTAAAATAATAAGCAGTAATGGCACAGGTTTATAAAGAAGAATGAATGGATAAAAACATAATGAGGCTTCAGAAAGAAAATTGAGTATCAGTACTATAAATCTTGCTTTCACAATGGGAGGAGAAAGAGCCTTTTTTTCTCTGGGGACCATCGAGGAGAAACAGAATTTTTATTAACTAAATGTATTTTATTTTATTTTTAATTAAAAGAGGAGAGAGAATGCACTCTTGCTCTCATATTCCTTACTTTCCCAGTTCATCCTCAGGCAAAACACATTTGGTAGATTAAAACTCCACTAGAAAAGTAATGTTCACAATTGTGTTTTTCTCTCTTTAGAAAACAATCAACACTGAATCATACCCTGAAATGTTTAAAAATAAAATAACCTCCTTCTTCATACAAGCAAAAGAACTCTTAATTAAAACTTAATGAAGGGTAGAAGAAAAAGCAATAACAATATTAAAAGGAGAGTCAGAATAGAAGGAAGCATTCGCCCTGAGATACTTAATATTTTAATTGGTTGTTTGGAAGAAATAAGAAATGCTATGATTCTTATTCTAATCTTATTAAAGTCAGTGGCAAAAATCCCAGTGAGGTCAATTGGGCCAAGATGAAGTTCTAACGGAATGAAGAAATTACTTCAGATGAAATGTTACCTTATTCCCTCCGTCTTCAAATTCTAGCAGAAAAAAAAATAACAAAGATTGGTTGAGACATTTCACAGAGGCCTGTTATTGAGTTTATCTTGACCTGGATCAAAGGAAATAATTACTTTGGGAGAGAGTAACTTTTGAGTATGAATGTATTGACTTAACAGTGCTAGACACTGTTGAAATTGGCTGCTCTATAGAAGTGTTTTAAACCTGTCCTGATCTGAGCTGTCTACATTGCTGAGAAGGAAGTCCTATTTAAACACAATAAACATTGAACCTTTCTCTGAAAAATATGTAGACTTATTTGAAGACAAAGGGCACGTCCATTTGTGCTTATGGTGCCCTGTGCCAGGTGGCATTTGTTGTAAATTCACAGGAGGACCTGCTCAAAGAAACATTCACTCCCTTTTCCTGTATGCATGAGAACTTATTTGCTCTTCATGCTGAAGCACTAGTACTAATAGACCAGAGATAGAACCCATTTTTCTCTTTCCAACAGCATCACCTCAGGACTCCTTCCTCCAGCTGCCACTGGGTGTTGACAAGTATTTGACCTATTTCACCTGTGAGAGTGACTGAGCTGGCAGGGGGAACGGCTATCTAAGGCTGTCCAATTTATTGGGGAACAGTCCATTTTCTGTAGTGATTATGTTCCACGGCTCAGAAGCAGGAGCTTCCAAATTCAATTACAATAGCAGAACTGAAACATGGAAGGATGCAATATCAGAGCTTCCTTTCAACTGGAGGGTTTCAGGTATAGTTACCTAAAGCTATCAATTCAAATAACAGGAATAATAAATTATTCATCAGTTTCAGGAGAGATCGACTTATAAAAACTAATGCAGTCAGATAAACATTTGAGAAAGCAAAAGAATGTCAAAGAGAGAATGCCAGTCTGCCACATATTGATGCCAATAAAAGAAGTACTTTCACAGAAGAAGGGCTTTATTTAAAATGCTTAGGTTTCCAGTATACAGTGGGATTGAAGAGTACAGCAGTTATGTAGAAACTTTTAGACAAGGCCATTCCCTTCACTACTTTCACTGCAGTAGCAGTGACTTGGAGCAGTTCCAAGTACCCAAAGCTCCCTTTGATTCTACTCTGCTTATCCCAGTGAGTACTGAAGCCATATTAGATCTTCTTGAAGCAAGATTCATCTTCAAGATATTACATATCTTTGACTAACAGCTTTTGACATTCATCAAGAACGATTAAAAGGCATAAAAAATTAGCAAAACACAAATAAAATGATTTAGTCATGATCTGGTAGAACAGATGTTTCCTAAGAACCATGGCATTTTAACTACTTATTTTTTTCCGCCAGAATAGAACACTATAAGCATCCTCAGCAAGCTAACCAATAAATCTTTTAAATTTATGTTCATCCTCATAGGAATTGAAATACATTTTGTAATGCCAAGCATGAAATATTCTAGAAATGGATTAAAGCCTTCCTTTGTTTTTCTCAGTCCAACTTCTGTGTACAATATCAGTCCAAATACTTATGGCATTAACTTGGGAACATTCGCAGTTTTCAGCAATCTGATCACTGTTTATTGCTATCTGGGGACACATAAGCCCTTGTGTTCACTCTGAAGTATCCACATACCTGTGAGGTATGCATACTAAATGATGGAAATCATGCCGTATTATAAAACGTCAGCATATGCGCTGCATATGCGCTGCATTTTACAAATTAGTCTGCGTTAAGCTTCACTACATGCGTGATATAGGGGAAATTCATGCCTTTTCTTCAAACTTGACATTCTTGCAAATTTTTAAGCTGGAATTTATTTCCTGCTGAAAGCAGCAAAGGCAAAATGTTGTAATATTCTCATGCCATGTTCATTGAATTTAGGAAATTTATAAAATTTAAATAACAAGTTTGGCAGAGGCTTACATAAGCATCGTAACACATCATGATCACAAGCTTGTATCAGCACAAAATTCTCCCCTAAAAACACATTACCCAAGCAGCAGATTTAGCTACTTTCATTACTATTATCATGTAAGAAACAATCTAGATTATGCTTTGGTTCTTCCTTTCTCCTTCACAATGTGTTTTATCACTTTAGACATCCCTGCTCTTCAGAAGTGATTTTACACTGCCTTTTCACTTAAAGATCCTTTTCAGAATTCTTTGGATTAGGTCCCTGAATGTGACCTTGTATTATGTCATTGCATTTTTCTCCTTCAAACAATGTATTATGTCAACAGTACTGGCTAGATGCCATGGTGCAATTTTTTTGCTTGGCACAACAGGCATTCCATTGCATAGTTTCCTTTTCTAAAGTATTTACTAAAAATGTAGAGGCAGAAAGTGTCTGAGCTCTCAGAATAAGAGCTTTCAAGAGTACTTGGGAATGCAGAGAGTTTATAATTCTTAGAACTGTATGAAACAAACATAATTAAAAAGTTAGCAGCCAATGCCAGTCAAAATCTAAAATCAAAACAAGTAAATGCATTAGAGGATTGGCAAAATGTTCAACAGAAACAGAAGCATCTCCATTTTATGGTATAACACATTAATTGTAAGCATAGTGTACAATTATTTATTTACTTACCACAGTTGGATTCTTTGATGCTTTTTTCTTGGAAACCTTCTTTGTTTTCCACTTCTCCTGTCTCTATTTCGTAAATGAGGATAATTAGCACTACATTTATACGGAGGAAATACAACTATAGTGTAAACCTAGGTGATTAGAAAACTAGGGGTTTTTTTATCCCCTAGTATTAGAAGGAGTCAAGCAGCTACAGTACTCATGTTGTTCTTCACACTGAGAAAAATATTTTAACAATCTTCACATTCAAAGTTTGTTCTCTCTTTTAACCTAGGTGATTTCATCACTGAAAAGTCAGTCCCAAACAGTATAGCAGTTACTGGGAGGCCTGGAGAGCCTTAAAATATTCCTCAGAGGAAAAAAAATAATTTCTCCTTAAAGCTTCATGCTCAACTTTGGTGTCTTTTGAGTCATGGCATTCAGAAAGCAATAGTCGAGATATGAATGTTTCTGAAGAATGCAGAAGACGACCCAGACAGGGTATTAGAATGTAATTTGAATTTATTTTTTAAAATATTAGAAATATATAAACTTAAAATAGAGATAAAATTAAAAAAATAAAATTAAAAATATTT
>JACDJE010000167.1:4415670-4467558 GCA_016647715.1 Pavo muticus | reverse complement strand
AAAAAAAAAAAAAAAAAAAAAAAGTATATATTTTTTGTCAGCCTCAGGTTTTCTTTTTCCCACCCTTTTATACTTCAGGAAGACCCAAGGAGTTCTTCCCAGTTAAAAATAAAATAAAATAAAACCCAATATAAATATTTATCAGAAATACATGATAATAGTAATAAAATCCAGCAAACAAAAATGAAAGACAAAATGTTTAAGAAGGAAATGAGATTTCTTTTTAGACAGAATTTAGAAGGTAACTATTTACATTCATAATCATACTACGATTTTATGCATGGTTATTGATTTCTTTAGAGAATTTTTTTTCAAGTATAACTAATTTTGAATTTTCAGCCTACGATATTTCCTTAATCAATTAGCCTTACAGGTTTGATTCCAATGTTGGTTATTCATGTTTATGGCTTGAATTACAGATAGCGTTTTGTCTTGTATGAGAATGTAGTGTATGTCTGTACCTCTAAAATTGAAGTGCAGCCGTAATATCTGCATAAGTGGTAAAAATCACCTGTTATCCTGCACTGAAGCAAACTCCCTAATAACAGCCATAAAAATAAATTAGTTAAGAGTGCAGAACTGAACAAAATGTTGTCACAAACCTTTTCATCTTTATGCATTACGAATTCTCAAATCTGAAGAGATTGATGCAAAATAAATAAGGGATGAGAGGCAGCTGATTCTGATGTATCAGAGTTTCATGTTCCTAAGAGCTAAGCTTTGAGTTTAAACTCATGAATGCTAAAAGATTTGTAAATTTAGTAAAAAAAAACAAAAACAAAAACAAAAACAAAAAAACATTGCCATTAAACTCAAGGTAGGAAATTATCATACATTTTTTTATGTATCTTTATATAAAAAGTTACAAGTAGCAAGCATATGACACAGAAATGGAACAGTAACAGCAACAGTTGTGAATGCATGCTTTTTACAATGTGTCTAATAAAGAGATTTTTGCCAACTCAAATATTCAGTAACATACATGCAGATTATTTTCTCAGTGTCAAATTCAGTCATATTGCTAGATGCTTATCCAACAAACAATTTCTATTGAAGTGATTATGAGCTGCTAAATACCTGATTTTAATAAATTGTTCCTGAAATTGGGAATTTTACTTGCAATGAAAAGAAGAGAGAAATAGAAAAAGAGAAAGGACTGATAAGCATAATGATGAAAGTCTTATTGCCTTCTAGTGATTTTACTCAACACTGTTTGCTGAATTTTGTCATGATATGAGAATAGCTGGTCAGAGAGTCCATAAAACCTCTAGCTGGTGTTTCCAAGGTCCATAGTTTCACATTTCATTGTAGCATGTTCAAAATCACCCAGGAGCGCACTATTCTCAAGAACTCTATATAATGAAAACAATGTACATACAATAGAAGTTCAGTGTAACTCCTCTTCCACATAACATGCAACATACATGTAGATAACAGACATAAAATATATCAACCAAAATAAAGCTAAGAAAAAAAATAAAGTAGGGACAGTCTCAGCCAGGAGCTAACTTCTTCTTCAAGTTTGCAGCAAATCTTAAAATGCATTTAAAAACTAAGGAGCACTTGGTGGCCGGAAATCAAATTAGAAAAAAAAACATATTATTGTGCAATGGGAATCTCTTGCTAAAGAAGTAAGAAATGTCTTAGGTTTGGATAAAGGCAGTGAAATGAAATTAGAAAAATGTCCACTCTCTCTTTCCAACAGCTGAAGTAATTCACTATAGATTTTTCCATTCAGTTCACATGACTGTATAAAATTTCTTCTCTGAAAGCAAAACAAAGTTAAAATATGTTCTCTCTAGGAAGAAAAATACAGACAAGTATTTACTTAAACTATCTAGTATTTAAAGAAAAAAAAGCATTAATGGAATCTCTCTTAGTGAAATCATTGTATAGATGTATGTACACGTAAACATGTATATACATATGTATGTCTATATGTATATACATATGTAAATTGACAGACTAACAACTATCTATAACTTTAATATACAAAAATGAGATGATGTTTATTAAGTGTTGATAACAAATTTCACAAAATTAAAAGCCTAGGAAAAGACTCAGAAATAAAGTTTAATTTCCAACATTAACATTAATTCTACAGAATTTCTAAATTTATCTTCAATCCTATAAATTTTTCCCCTACACTTAACAAGATTGAAGAGTAAAATGAACTGAAAACAAGTGGTTTCATATCTTCATGGCTTGGGTTAGACTGATAAATTTCACATAGTTTCACATATCAAGACTCTAAATTTTATTTTCATAAATAAAAAATTAATAAAACACTGGAGCCACGCTAAGCATCTCTTTTTATGATGTGTTTAGAATGCAGGTTATATTTAGATGAAAGATTATACTTAGCTGATTCTACAGTCAACAATAAGAATGTAATAGATATTGCTTTAGTTCACAGTGCTAAACTAATCATCTGTCTGATGTTTAGTTTTCTCTGTATTCAAACCTATGTCTCTTTCTATGCAAAGACTTCTACAAGGTGGTGTATAAACTGGGAACTAACAGACATTTTAACAATATAACAAATAAAATGGAATGCAACAGATGGTTCATTTGTTGTACAGTTATGTTTACTTACCTCAGGTTTGTCTCTTAGACCCTAGTTGTGTTGTACTCAGACTCATGTTTGCTTAGAGACCCAATGAGGCAGAACCTGGAATGTTATGGCTATTTCATTCAAAATAATAATGTTTGCATAGAAAAAAAAGAAATATATGCATATAGATACTTAATAGAGAGTACATATTGATAAGCTGTTCAATATTCATGAAATAATTTACATTGGCATGCAATTAGATTAAGATAAATAAATTCTTTTTAAGAGAAAAAAATGCCTTAATGTGCAAAGAAAATATGGAGAGCATGTAAACAGTCACAAGAAGTGCATAAATAATGCATGCAAGAGAAAACACAAATATTTATAAAAAGTTTGTTTGCTTTTCCAAATAAATGGTTCGTATCTCTTTTTCCTTTTTTCTCTACTTGTAAACTTTTAATCATTTATATTTACAGTCATTTAGAGTGCAGTATACAATAAATCAGCTTTTTTATTAAAAATATCATGTTCAGCTTTCTCATTGATTAAAAAGATTTTTTTAAACTACATTATTATATGTAAATATACGAGCATCCTCTATTCACTATACTGTCTCATATTATAATTGATAAATATTTATATAAAGAACCACACTGTGATAGTGGAACAGATACGTTAATGTTATGCAAATATTGTCACTCACTTCATAAAAGATACTATTTCATGGGTTTCCTTTACTTCAGGATAGCTTGTCTCCTTGTTCTGTCATGTGTCATAATGAATAGATGTATTTTTGTTATTGATGCATTGATTTAGAAATGTTAGACCAATAGTGGACAAAATTCAAGGCCACATCAGTTTCAAGGAAACCATATGCATGTGGCTCTTTCAAAAGTTAAATTCAGATAAAATCTTTGTTTTTTTTTTAAAATGTACCTGTTCTCTGTTGGCCTGTGTGTGCACGCGTGTGGGCATGTAAATAAAACAGTGAAAGAAAGATATTGGATAGAAAGGTGAAACTGAGATACAGAAGCCTCCAGGAAACTGGAGCAGAGATGAGAGACAGAGAGTGATAATAAAATGGCATGTGCTGTCAAGAAACAGAAATTTAAGCAATAAACAGAGAAGGAAAATAATATGTCTTTACTGGGAAAAAAAAACCAACAAACGTGAATATGTTTGGGCAATCAAGTCCTTACACAATAGTCTTCATCAAAAATCTATTGATACTGACCGCTGAACAGCTTTATCATGTCTTGACAGCCTGTGGCTTGTGGTTGGTACCTCTTCAATTTCATCTATCTCACACGCATCTGCAGCATCTTGTGAGTAGCTATGCTTCATGACAAGGATATTTCTCCTGTTCACGGGCTGAATGAGGGGTTTTACAGGCTGGGGTTGTATTTCTGTCAAGACAGAAGCATCTCTTGTGCTGAGGTTACTACGGCTGCCCTTAGTGCTAGACAGTTGTGATCCACAGTGATGGTCATGAATGCATTTTGAAGATGATCTCCGCAGTTTATGATAATTTTCAAAGTCATCTGCAACATCAGCAAGGTCAGCTGTAGTCCCTGTCCCTCTGAGGGTGCATAACTCATAATGAGGAGGCTCAAACACCTCCTGGAACACTGTTTGATCAAAGTCTGTTTTCCTTTGGACAAATTTTTTACGAGGCTGCTTGATCTGTACTATCACAGAGATAACAATGAGGATGATGACAATGCAAGAGGTCACCCCAATTATAGTCCCACTGGTATTGGTGAGTTGGTCCAATAGGTTAGCTTTTCTTTTTTCTGCATGCAATGAAAAAAAGAAATAAACAAAACACAGAATTAATTTCACGTCAAGATTAAAAGCAGCCATGATGTGTTCACAGATTACTGCAAAGCCACGCCTAGTCTATGTCTAAGTTTACATGATTAGTCTTACTGGGGAAAAGTGAAAAGGAAGAAATCAGCTGCTCATGGAAACCAAATAAATAACATACAGGTCCTCTGATTGGCTCCACACTTGGTTAGTGGTTTATTCAGGGTATATTATAAGCCTAGCTAGCTGAAATATTTATGTATGTTTATTTTATAAAAAAGCAACCACAATAATAAATAGATAGATTTAGTGCCACCTATGAACTCCATTCACCTGCTAAAGCCCCCGCATCAGATGCAAAAGTTCTCTGTTATTTACTGTCTATTCCAGTAAGTACATGCAGGTGGAACATTAAGATTAATGAAACAGCAAGTCTTTACAGGTTCTAGAAATAAATTCTTTGCATTGGGAACTTCTTTGAACTACTTTTATTTATGAGCTAACTGGGACTGTTGATAATACTCAATGAAAAGCTAAATCAGGAGAAAATAGAAAAGTTATTCAAACTGAGCTTCCAGAAAGGAGAAGGAAAAAAAAAAAAAAAAAAAAAAAAAAAAAGGTGCAGGCTATTTATTTTGTTTGTGACCTATTAATTTCCAGAACTTTACGAAAGACATATAAATACTCAAAGCTGATCAGAGCTACGCTGCTTTACTCAGGGGCTGCCAAGAAGCTGGCCAGAAAATTCGGTGTTGAGAATGAAGAAAAATATGCAATAAAATAGTACAGAGAAAGAAATTCACTCTAGTGTTCTGCATGTTTTTCCGTGATTTAATTTCAAATGGCTGACGACACCTGAGACAGTGACGGAGCCAAGCTGAAAGCAGTCACATCAGCTTCTCACAGGCACATCAAACTTGACAACTGTGATTAAGTTTCAATACCCAATCTAGTGTTATTTTTCTATCAACTTAAAACATAGCAAAGAACATAATAAAAAGCCTTTGAAATGAAAGCCACTAGCACCAAAATGATAAAATCCAGCTCTTTATAATCTTGATACCCAAAATGAACTTTTCAGTACTCCCCATTGTAGAGCCCCAGAGTAGGCTCTTGTAGACTCATTTGGGGTTTCTCTAACTGACTGACAAAGTTTATAGGGAAAGAACAGATTTAGAAAAAGCAACAGAGCAGCAAACAGTTTTTTTGCTGGACCATCAAACAGGAAGGGATACAAGCACAGGGCCCAACAAAAAATATTTGGCATGTGAAAGATGAAAATCATTCTGGAAATTAGAGAGGGGAAGGTTTTCTATTTTCGTCTGTACTGAAGACGCACAGTTCTTCCCTGGTTGTTTGTTTTAGTTCTTTGAAGAATATTTTTTCATGTCACAATTTTGTCATGTTCCTTTGAAACATGATTTCATTTATTTTTTTACCCTGTTGCACTGCTCGTCAGGCTTTTACAGACTTCAGCAGACTCACAAGCTGATGGCTAATCCCCATCATTCTGAATTTTTTCTTGATTGATTTCTAAATTTGGCATTACCCATTAATTTGGCATTGCTTTCAGGAACAAATCTGCTGTAGCAGAAGAGGGAAAAAAAAAAAAAAAGAAACAGCCGACCGTCTCCCTGGTCTATAATGCAAGTTAGTTAAGATCTTTCCTCTGAAGACAACACANCTTTTTTTTTTTTTTTTTTTTCCCCAGCTGTTGCTAAGATTAGGAAAAGATTGAAAATATTTAAATTGGGATGGTTTGTGAAAAGGAATTCTTGGTATTTTTTAATATTGATGCAGAGAAGTATTCGCAGAGTAAAAAACTGTATTTCCTGCATTGGAGAAAAATGAGTAGGAGTAGTTCACACATCATCTAAAAGAAAAGTAAATACCTAACACTACAGGCTTGGAAAGAGAGAACAAAAAAGAGAAAATTAAAAGTAATGTGGCAATGCACCATGCTTATAAAAACTCATCTTTAAAAAAAATATGTAAGGAATTATCATACTGTGAGCATGGCTATACATCACACACATTGCATCCACCAGTCAAACCAAAATGTTCTTTACTTGTAATCTGTGTTCAAATACCAGTTGTGAGCATTCATTTTATTTGAAATTGAAAATCTTGAACCTCATTCTGTTCCTTAAAGAACAGACATCACGATAGTAAAAAATACTCATAGGAAAGGCGAACTGTTTACTTTCAGCAACAATTCCCTTTGTTTTAATGTGATGAGTTTTACAGATCACATTAAGATATCCTGTTATGTGATACCAAACAAAATCTATCATTATTGTTTGTAATATAGCGGATCAGGCTATTATTTACACAGACTATATGAAGAATAAAATCTCTCAAAACAAGTCTTTCCATTTAAATATTTAAACTGGGTTTGAAATCAGAACTGTTTATTTCTTTAGTATTTAAGTTTATAATTTGACTGTTTCCTCAGTATAAAATTATTTTGCAATTTATAAAGATGTTTTTGTTAAAAGATATTCCTAGCTCTTAGGAAACAAATTTGTGAAGGAGTTTCCAAGATCAAGTAAGGAAGTTAGCATTATTATTCTCAGTTAGCTTGAACTGCTGTGTTATCACAGATTTTAACATTTTGCATTCATTTTCCCTGATACAACTAATTTTTCTTTAAGAAAGTAGAGATGTGCTTGCTACATAAATATTAATACCCATGTCTTCTCCAGCTATGTTCTCTCAGTCAGCACTTCACTAAAAAATCATAAATTGGATTTTCCTGTGTTCATGTCTAGTGGAGAGTAGAACAGCTCTGTGTTTCAGTGGGATTTAGGCACTTAAATGCATAGCAGCTTTGAAACCCAAGGCCTCAGTATTTTTCTAGGTAGCAGATTTAACTCATTCAAAGCTAAATTCACATATTTAGATTTCTCCTTATATATTTATTTATACATTATCTCATTAGCAAATATTTATAAATATACAAAAATGTGTGTGCATGTATATACATTTTTTCATCAAGTCTTTCCTACTTCCATGGTTTTACAGTGGATGCATAGATGCATCCTTTTTAAGCACAGAATTGACAAAAATCATTATTATGAAATAGAGTTTAGAAGATTAGGAAAAAAGAATAGGATCTATGTCATTTACTCATATGGCTCAGTGACTCTCAATGACTGCAGAGGAGGCGGAGTGTTTTTCAAAGCTAATATTGGATAACAAACAAATTAATCAAGCTAAAATTAGATTCTGTATAATATGTTGAATATACATGAAAATACAAGAAATCTTCATCACATATGATTCCTAAAATATAGCTGTAGAAAATAATCTGTTTTGAAGAAAACAAATTTTCTGTGTTGGCTGTTATGTAAAGTATGTAGCATATATATAAACAGATGATACAAAANTTTTTTGTAGATTTTAGAAGAGACAATATTTATGCAAAATGATGGCAAGGAGATCTGGAAAAAAAAGGAAAGGCAGGCAAAATGAAGGAGAAAGGAAGAGTTTCTGTCTCCCTAATTCAACAGCATCTTGAACTATGGAAGAAAGAAGAGCTATGTGAATAAACATCAAGACTAGATGGAGAGAGAGCAAGGAAATCTCAGAATAACTACAGTAAACTTAGCATGAGGGAAACCCAAGCACAACACATTTCTAGACATAACAATGAAGAGTACTTTTCTGTTTAAGTTTGTAAAACTAATATAGTCAAATATTCTCTGGTCTCTTAAACTCAGAGTGATTATGTTGGACAAGAAATCAATATTGTTCCCCACTCTGAGGTTTTTTGTTGTTGTTGTTTTCTGTGGAATGAAATCATCAAGGGAAGCTGAAAACTTGTTGGTCTCAACGTACATTGAAAGAATCAGCTCTTTTGTCCTTGAAGAAGCATAGCAAAAGGTTCTTGGGATGCAGTATCAAGGACATTCTAGTAACAGCAACAAGAAAAATTACTTGGAACTGAATGAGATGCTTTTATAGCAAGATGAAACTGGTCCAGCGCTTACTTGAGGCTGCTACAGAACTCTGGATGGGAGGGGAATCAAGCAGACATGGTTTGTGGTTGCACCACTGGATAGCTCAACCTTTGCTATCTTCTATGGCAGTGCCACAACATGTAAAAGTTTAACAATGAGGAAAGTGTGTGAATGTATGTTTTTACAAAAGGAAGTAACTACTATCACTAGCTTAAAATAGAAAGCTTCTGTACTGGAGTCCTGATCCATCAGTCTGCAGTCTTCTCCATGACTACCTAAATATCCTTACATGAGTGAGCAGCAGGAATGATCAGAACTCTGCCTCGGGTTGTGTAAACTGCTGGTTTTAGGTCCAGGATTAGTGAGCAGACAAACGTGAACCCCTACAGAGCAATATTGCAGTAAGCATCTGTCTGCTACAGTTCACCTGAACAGGAAGAAGTGGATGACATCTTTAGACAACTGAAAGTAGCCACATATTCACAGGCTTAGTGGGATTTTAACTGCCTGTGGAGGGCAGCACTGGAGGGCACAACAGGGGAGGAATAACCCCATGTTCTGGGGAATGGATGGCAGACTGGAAAGCAAGTTTGCAGAAAAGGTGCTGCTGTGCAGTAAGATGATCATAAACCAACACTGTGCCCTTGTGTCAAGGAAAGTCAATCACGTGCTAGGTTGCATTAGAAGGAACACTGCCAGCAGGTGAAGAGAAGTGACCCTCTGCCCAGCAGCTATGATTCACATCTACAGTGCTGTGTTCAGTTTTGGGCTCCCTCGCTTAAGAAAGACATGAACATTCTGGACTGAGTCCAACAGAAGGCCTCAAAGATGATTAAAGGCTTGTGTAATCTGACGTATGAGGGAAGTCGGGGAGAGCTGAATCAGTCTGGAAAAGGGAAGGCTCAGGGGAAATATTGTCAGTATGTACAAATAATTAATGGGGCAGAGTAAAGAAGACAGAGCTAGTAGCTTCTCAGTGGTGCCTAGTGGCAGAGCAAGACACAATGAGCAGTAAATGAAACATGAGGCATCCCTCCTAAACACAAGAACAAAGTTTTTACTTTGTGACTCATTATACATTGGCCAAGATTTGTTTTTCCACGAATTTCTGCAGTCTCCTTTGTAGGGGATATCAAAAACCCAACTGGACACTGCCCCACACCCCCTGTAACCAGCTGTTGACCCTGTTTTGAGCAGCTCTAAAGCAGGGTTCAAACCCCAAAGTCTCTTCCAGCCTTAATCGTTCTCTCTCTCTCTAAAAAGACATGGCTTGATAATAAGATTAAAAGTTACAGCTTAGATCACAAAGTTGCATTTATTTTTACTGTACCCCTATGCAACCTTGAATCAAAATCAGCCAAGGTACTGGCCTAGAAATTAGTAACATATTCAGCACAGTGAACAATTCATAATAATGACAGCACAAGTAAGCAAATCATAATTATTCATATAACTCAAACTGATCTATTTTAATAACTGAAAGTCTTTCCTAAAACATTGAATTTGTAAAGTACTAAAACTTTAATTTAAAAATTCAATGAAAAAAAATTACTCAAAGGTCTTTTTCTGTTTTAGAGTTGAAACATGCATTATTTTTATGGGAAATTATATATATATACACATATATATGTGTGTGTATAAACCTTCAAACAGTTTCCCTTTATTTTAAGATGTAAAACGTTCTTAAAAAATATAATATGGTATGTGTAGGTGTGCGTTGCATTTTAGTACACAAACAAATTTTACAGTCACGGAACAAAACTCAATGTAGCATCTTCTCTTTTGCAACAAGTATTTACACTGAACACAAGATGGAGCACTAACCCCAGAAGACACATAAGCAAGTGTTTTAAAAAGGTAGAGAGATGGTATATCAGAGACTTTTTTAGGTTTATGAAACATACACTTTAAAAAATCGTAGAATAATAAACCTACTACTGTTACCCGACTAATAAATACAATTTTATTCCTAGTGGGGACAAATTGGAAGATTAGAAGATTGTTACAACCGTCATATTTCCAGAAGGTTACCATCCCAGTACTCAGAAAAGCCAAGTTTAGAATTTGAAGTATAATTTCAAAAGTTATGAAAATTGAGCCACAGGAATTGTCTACATCTTCTTACTGTTAAAAGGTTCTTGGAATGCACATGGAGCTAATAATTCATACTTTTTCATTTACTAATTCAAAATGATCACAAATTCTTTTAATCCTGAATAGCCCTAAGGCAGAGAAACATAGAGAACATTAGTAGCTCTTCCATACGCCACGTTTACAAAGTAAATGAAATAAAAGCAGTCGCATTTCATATTTTTTTCCAAAAAATATTGCTTTCACTTGGGCAGGAAAATAAATAATCACGTGTAGTATTCACCCATTTATACTATAAAAAGCATAATATCTATATAGGACTATAACATATTCTTTGTGCTATTAATAATTATTATAATATAAGTATATAGTAGTAAAAGTAACAAAATACTTTATCTGTGTGTTGAGCATGATTTTTAGAGGGGTTACAGGATACTTTGGGTATAAAATGCAGTGGGGTCAAAATATTTTTACATGATGAAATCAAAAGCTGACTTCTTACAGATGTGGTGTTATGCCTACCTGGTCCAGTGCAGTGCTTTCCACAGTGTATTTACACTATTTCTCAGCACCGTGTGGAGCTAGTTTTAACTCCATTATTTCTACACTGTGCAGTTGCTCTGAGCAAGCTATCTTAGGTGTCTACATTTTATTTCATTGAAACTTAAGGATTTATCCTTTAAGTCTGTTTCAGGATAGGGTTTTCAATCCAGGACTCTGTAATCTTAGATGAATGCCTTATCCTACTTACTATTTACAGGCTTCTCCCCTTCCATTCCTGTCATAACATTTTTTAGAGGTCTTGCTGTCTCCTGAGGGCAAATGAGAAAATTCTGAAATCTGAATAATGGTTAGATGTGAAAAATATTTTCCGCTGAACTCATTACACATTTCACACCTACTCTTAATGTTCTCAAGATAGCTCATTGCATCATGCTCTGCACATCAATTCTTTAGGCATAGGTCATTCAGAATTTCCTATTGCTCCTCACTGAAAAATTGAGCTTTCTTTTCCTCACAGGAAAAAAGAAATTCTTCAGATGTTCCTCAAATCATTCTGGAAACAGAGGAACTTCTCTCTCAGCAACCCCAGGGAAAAGTCCATCAGGCATACTGATAGATGGGTTCACTTATTTTATTAAAATTATAAAATTAAGATGAATTTAGAAGTGTACATTGAAGTGTTTTAAAATTACTTTCTCATTTTCCACAAATGAAAAAAAAACTTATTAAAATGCATCTATTAGGAGCTTGAAAACGAAATGCCTTTAATTCTGAATCTTCTTTCTCAGCCACCTTCAGACAGCTCTGCTCGAAATAAATGTAACCTTTTCTGAGAGTTAATACCAGACACATGTCAATATGAGTCCTTTAGAGACTGGCAGCTCAGAAGCGTGTGCTCAGAGCTTCATTCAGCACAGTTATACACTGTAGGCACACAGACATCTGTTTTGTTCAGGGGCAGAAAACCATTGGGAAGCTTAACTGGTGGGGTTAGTGACTACAGACAGTTGCAGATAGCATAGAGGGGCAGAAAATCACAGATGAGTGCTCATTATTAAGGAGGCAATCCCAATTATTTCTTTTTTTACATATCAGTGTCAAAGCAGGGAGAAAACCAGCAAGGCTGTAATCTATTTACACCTCTAAGTCCTCTCAAGTGGAAACTATCTCTTTGCATGCACTGCACTTATTGTATTTCTGTTCCCTTTCTCAGTTGTTCCTTTTTCATTATCACAATAAACACAGCCATTAATACCAAATACCTGCAGCGCCCTCTCCCCATTAGAGAACTGCTCATGCTGGGATGATCATACTCAAGGATTCTGTCTGCAAATAAGGAATTGACTGCTGTTTCTCTATAAATCTGTGCACTACTCTTCTAAAGATGGCTCTAGATTTCTACATAAATGTAGGTTTTGTTAATAAAAATAAAGTGATAATGACAGAGTTTGTGCTCCTTTAAGAAAGTTACATGTGACAAAACCTTTAAAACAGTCTTAAAGCTCAAAGCAGCAAGAAAATAAGAGAACTGATATTTTTTTCTGATGTGGGGTTTCTGTTGCAGGGTTATGGATGTAGAGACAAGCAATGCTACCAAATAGCTGTCAGAGGTGAGAGAATAAGCATCTTATTTGTTCTGCATATAAAAGGATTTTCTTTTATCCCTTATGCCCGGGTTTTACAGATCTGCTTTTAGGTTAAAGTGTAGGTGTGTCTGCTCAGGAGCATCTCTTTGAAGAAGCTGTAGGTGTAGCATGTCTGTCATTAATCTACATCACAGTAATGGAAAACGAAATGAACAGCTAGTGGGTGAAAAAACAGATTCTTTTTTCTAGTCTTCTTACCAGATGAACGTACAGAATCATAGAATCATTAAGATTGGAAGACATCGCTAAGATTATCTAGTCCAAATGTCAACCCATCACCCCTATGTCCACTAAACCATGTCACTCAATGCCACCATATACCAAAGGCCATAAACCTTTTGATGATACAAGCTTTTTTTGTTTTTGTTTCTTCCCTCCCCCCCCCGTTTTTCTGCCTCTTCACTTAGTTTGATATTTGAAATCTATTTCAGGCCATAAAACAAAATTATGAGGTAAATGTATGTGCTAATAGGGCATATAAAAGATTGAAAAGGTAAGGACTTAAACAGATAAAACACAATTATATTTGGAATAGCTGATAATATCGATAATAAACTATTAGATTATCACTCTACAATATTAGCTAATTTCTAATGTTACTTAGAGACCTACTAAAATTTTGATGATGTGAGAATCACTACTGATTTTCTGGAGTAGTAAACTTTACAAACTATTGCATCTCATGCCTGTTCTTCCTTGAAACATATTAATAGTACTGCTGTTCTGCAGAGCATCACCATTAGAGGAAACCTGTAAGACCACTTTTCAGAAGCCAAAAAAAGCAGACTTGTATATATTTCAAATATAATTGGAGCACACTGATGAAATAGTATGAAAATAATCATTTAAGAAATCTCTTTAAGATTTCTTCTTTCTACACAGATATCAATTCTCCAGAAACAGCACTGTAACAAGAACTAACAATGAACAGATTTAGAAAGAAAACATTCCTCAGGCAAAGTGATCTGTTTCCACAAAAGAACCAAAACCACTTCCAGTTCACGGAGCCTTGCCTAACAGAGAGCTCAAAGTCTCAAAAACTTAACTCTACAGTCAGCAACTCCACACACTGGAGAACTTGAGGAGCACCGTATAACAGCATCACTTGGTCATTCCCACAGCAACAGTCAATAAAACACTTTGTCACTCTTTCACATGCATGTTAACCCCAACAAAAATGTCATCCTCTATTTTTTATTTTTTTTCCCCTAGCTCTAAGTGAACAAAAAGCTTTTTTTTCTTCTTTCCTTTTCTGCGCATAGAGACACAGGTGTCTGTTTCCTGATACTTATCTCCCTGAATGAGATCTGACATTCCTCCTCTTCCATGCAGATGATCTAATTATTCCCACACACTATGAAAGACTGAGCGGTTTGCACACTATGTGCTGCATCACACCACGCACAGACTGGGCATCTGCTCGACCTGACTTTGCACAGCCAGTACCAATCTGCAGTATGGGGCAGCACTACGCTCAACTGACATGGCACAAAGTGTACATACAGTCAGTGTCACCTTTATATCTTTAAAGTCAGATTCCAGCATTAAAAACACAGATGCAGTTTCTTCTAATATTTATCATCAGGCTGTGTACACATATCTCAAAGCACAATTTCACCCTTTATAAATTTTCAGCTTTTAGTCTGCAACACCTGATCAGAATAAATTTACGGAAGGCACATCATGTTATTATTTCCAACATTCCAGTCAGAATATCATCCATTATAAAACATTAGCTGTTCACAAGAACAGAGAAGTTTATAATATGTAGTATTAGGAATGCTATTGGAGGAAAAATAAAAACAAAAATAAAAACTAACAAAATCTTTCCTTATTCTCCTTTAAAATGTGGAAATCTTGCAAACCCACACTTATTCAAACCTTCATCTCAAGTTAGTCATCACAGTGCTTCACTCTTTACTTCTTTTTATGCTCTGAACCTACAGTGTCTATGCAGTTGTTTCTAAGGTAACAGATCAGGATGTCTTGTGAAAAAAAAAAAAAAGAAGCAGATCTTGAATATTCAAGACATCCCCAGTTGCTGAAATGAGAAAAGGGCAGTGTCATCTCAACTGAGGACTCTCAGTGTCTTTTACACCCTGGCCTGATTTTGATACAAAAAATATAATCTACCTTAAGGCTGCAGTGTGCAAGTACAGTGGCATATGCAGTTTCAAGCATGTAAACTGCCAGAAATTTTTAATCAGTGCCATAATTAAAGAATTACGGGGGCCGCTCTCAACAGTCTCATTGCGGGGTATACACACACAGAATACAGATGAAGGATATGCTTGGTAGGATTGCACCTTCATTTCAATCACTGACAGTTACACAGAAATCTTCCTGTGAAAAACGTGAAGCACAAGCCAAAAAATAAGTTAAAAATGAATATGAATCAGAACAAGAAAACAAATACATACACTTCTTCCTTGAGGGACCGTATGTGCATTTTTACACTAAAGAAAACAAAGCAATATCTTTCACAGGTGATTAACTGAATTAATCATTTTCAGTGAATGGGATTATTGGGTTTTGTGTTTTTCAGTCTGGCAAGAAGTACTGTTTGTTTCTTTCACAGGCTGCTTTTCCTGCTACCTGAGCCCAGAAATCATACAGATGTATGAATGAAAGCTGCATAGAGAAAATATTAAAACCACCAAATCCTTCATTATTTGCTTAACACTATCTATCTGATACATGTTTGTTGAAATTCTGGTATATGAACAAACATACCCATTATCTATTATAAAATAATCATAAGGTGTTTTTCAAGTATCATCATTGTAAGATCTAAAAAAATCAAATTCATAAAAAACATGAGACGATAAAAATGCTCAGAGTTGTACCATTTTCCAGTTGTGTAAGAGAAAACAGAGAGTAGCCCAGTAGGCTGAGAATCAGGAAAAATTATGGTTGTAGTGACAAGCTGTACTTGCCTTCCTGCCTCTGAATCCTGTGCCCTACCTATTGTGTTACAAATTACTGCACAGTATAAAAAATAAATAGAATTAAAACTGTTCTATTGGTTCACATAGCTTGTTTAGGAACATCCTTTGGTGTATACTCTGCGTGAAGAAAACATTAGCAGTTTGTGGGACTGGTATCATTTAACAAATTGAAAGGCAGACACATCGATTAAGGTCTTACGTTCTTGGAAAGATGTGAAGAGCATCTGGAATCGGCTGCTTCGACTGCCTTCATCTGCCCACATACGGATTACTCCAAGACCTGTCCGCAGCATTACATCATTTGCAACAGTGCTGCAAAACTTTGCTTTTAAATCCTCCACGGAGCTGCTTCCATCATAGACGGCTACAAAATTTCTTTTGCATTCATTGGAATTCTGCATCTCATAGTCCAAGAATCGCAAATATATCTGTGAAACAAACAAGAAAAAAAAGGCAACATGTAGAAACAATTTAGAATGACTAAAAAAGCATTAACCAACAGTGCTCTATCTTGTGGTAGAAAGGATACACAACAACATCAAAATAATTCTTCTGGAGCTGGTGATTCACAAATAACTTCCCTGGGTGGGCCTTAATACAGAAAGTGCAAACTATTTATACTTCCTTGTATTTTGTCTTGCTCCAAAATAGAATTCAGCAGAAGGCTGAGATTTTTCTTCTTTGCAGTAAGGTCCTAATTTCCAAATATATGCCCCTCCAGTAGAAGTATGTACAATAGTCCTTGAAGCTGAAGGACAGACAACCTGGAAATTTCTTCTTTTAACTGGCACAGTATTGCTCTATTATTGCCTGACATGGAAAATAATAAGGCAAATAATTGCTACTCTCTCCCCAGAGTCAATATGTGTCATCTTTGTGATATGTCTCAGCTACACTGATTCAGGAAGTGAGAATCCAGGAGCCAGGCAGAACTCAATCATTAATCTTTTTGTGTTTCCTCAAGCAATTTGGCCACCATCTCAGCTTTTCTAAACAAAGCCCTTACAGTACTTGTCTTCATAATTTAGCAGGGATGAAATCAAGATTATTCCATGGAAACTGCTAGAAACCTTGAAATTTTCCTTAGAAAATATCACTTGCATACGAGTTATGTTCTCTTACAAATGTAATATATGTCTTACCCTTTACAAAGATGTCTATAAACCTATCCAACAGAAGGAGTGAGGAGAAAATGCTATTTTCTGATACTCAACTCTCTACAGACTTGAACAGGGAAACAATCTCATTTTAAAGGCAATTGCTAAAACAAGCAACATCAAATATTCCAGCAACAGAAACTATGTAAAATTTCCAATGTATAGATGATACATAATCAAACAGCTAAGGGTATCTGAGAGACTTCAAGAAAATGATACAGAAAGGTGGAGTAGAGCAGAGACTGCATAAAAAGTCAGAGAACATACTCAGCATTTGGCTGTATGCAACTTGAAAGAACAACCCCCCCAAAAATACTCCACTGTATTAGATATCAGATTAACTTTGCAAACAGTCTTACTAACATCAGGTAGCTCTTTACATGCACAGAACAGTTCCCTAAAAGGCTTCCATGGATTTGCACAAAGTACACAAACAGTATATCCTAGAAGCATACAGCACTCAACACATCTCCTCAATGATATATTAGAACTCATGAGGTTTCAGAAGTATTACTAAGAAGTCTGACACTGCTTAATTATAGCTCAGATTTTTAATTTTAATTTTAATTTTTTTTTTTATATAAGATACTGTATCATGGCACGTTTCCTTTCCTTGTTATTCTTTGCAACTGGTCTCTTTGAAGCAAATATTTGCTAGACATTTTTTACTCGCACATGAAATTCAGTATATGAATTTCATTTTGCTTTTTCCAATATGTCATTTCTTAGAGCATACCCTAATTCTGTTCCAACATAGCCATCCTCCAGAAGAGCTGTGAGGAACATATTTCAATTAAATTGCAGCTAAATGAATCTTTCTTTCAGCATCTTTTTATATTATTGTTTTTGAATACTATAAATTAAAGAAGCTGTACTGATCTCTACAAAATTGAACATTTAACAGCAACACAAAAAGTAATAATTTTCAGATGGCAAAATCATATGCGAAGAAATTGTTTTTGTAGTGTTGGTCTTTTTGATAATTTTATTTTTAATTTCATTTGCCCTTGTTCCACTCTTGTAGAGAAATGAAAAATTACTTGAATTCAGTCATCCACCAATTTTATTAATATATTGTCTGGAATTGTCCTGCAATTTCCTCTTCTAGTAGGGGCATACAGTTTCCATTTCAGTTAAAATGGGTCACCAACTTCCTTGGCAAAGTCATACTTAAAATCTTGTTTTGAACTCTTAAATCTCTTGAGTGCAGGAAATGTATTTCTGAAGTTTCTCTGCACTGGCTGCATCACTTTGCAAGTCTCTCTTTCATTCCCTCCAATCTTTCTCCCTTCACTAGGTGCCAAGGCATCTGACCCTTTTCTTCTTCCCTCCAAAACGTTGCTCTTGCTGTTCTCCAGCTATTTAAAGCATTTACATCTTGCTGATGCCAGAAAACTTTAACTCCTCAAGGTAATCCCAGTTTTCAATGTGTCTCCTGCTCTTCTTAGCCTCTTCCATGGCCACCAAGCACATGAAGGTTCAAGCTGAATATTAGGAAGAATATCTTCTCAGAAAGAGCAATGAGGCAGTGGCACAGACTGCCCAGGGAGGTGGTGGAGTCACTGACCTTGGAGGTGTTCAGGATCCGTGTGAATGTGGCACTGAGGGACGTGGTCAGTAGGCATGGTGGGGATGGGATGGTGGTTGGACTAGATGATCTTAGTACTCTTTTCCAACCTTAATGATTCTACAATTCCATGGCTGGAATTCACTTTCAGCTACTTCCTAGAAGCTGTTACACCTCTAAAAGGAAGGGTTTGAAAATATGCAGAAGTCAATTGGAAAACAAACTTGAATGAGCAGCAAAAGTCCAGTAAAAGATGTTCAGGCACAAGTTTTGGACGAGTGAAAGACTCAAATGCAGCCATGCAGAACTCAGATGAGTGAGATGGGCTCTTCACTCCAGTTGTTTGACAAGGCCCTCCTGTATTAGCAGCTCCTAGGGTCACCATTGTACTGCCAGAGCAAGATTTTGCAAGATGAAGGGAAGTATGGCAGGAGACAGAACTAGAATACCCACATCTGAAAATGGCCACAAAAGGGACCGGTCTGGAAGGCAGCTTCCTGTGGCCTAGAGACCAATCAGTGTTCAAACACAAGCCTAACAGACACTGTGAAACCCTGGCACTCAGCCTCCCTGTGAAGCTGCTGAAATAGTCCATGTCTTCATAATGTTTCACTTATCACTATACATACATATATAATAGACCATATATAGGCATGTTAAGACCATACAGATATAATGCAATGTGCACAGATTATATTTTTGTCTTATTGCAGTCTTCAGGAAAACTTTACCTACTTCAGAAGAAAAATATCTTAGTCTGACTGCAGAACATCAATAAAACTATAATTAACTTAATGGGGCAAGGATCACTCACATTTGTTTGCTTGTCTTCTCTTCCTACCCTGATGTCTTGTATATATACATATATGTATATTTATATATATCTATTCACACATATATATAAGCACATATATATGTCTGTGTAGGGTACACTATTTCAGTACTGAAATGAAATTTAAAACAATTTTCATTCTTACAAAAAATTCTCACTGTTATTATTAAAAAAATAGCGCTTTCAGCAATTTCCAGCATTCATCCATTATTCTTGATCTGTTCAAAGAGACTACTCATATAATAGTATGACCAAAGTCTTTTTTTCTATAGGCTTATCATTTGACATTCTCTAGTTTCTGATACCATACTAGCCTTCTAAAATGGTAAAATACATCTCAGAGTAGACAGTTATAAATGCTGAGAAGGAATCAGGAGAACAACATTTTAGCATTCTCTTTGATTCTTTCAGTGAGGAAGCCGACACTAACTTTTTTCTAAGGCTGAATGCTGCTTTCGGTCACTTCAGTTAATTCCCATATGTGATAAATTCAGCTAAGATACATATATATAGAGAGAGAGAGAGATATTTGATAGGTGCTGACACCACTGGAAATAAATATTTGGCTTAAAAATCTATGCCTATCCTTCAGAAGAAAGATAGCATCTTCTACAATGGCATGAAGTTTCATAAATTAGAGAAAATAAATTTATTATATTCTGAGGTGAGCTGGAATTTAGTTCTTATATTCTCTTTTGGAGATGGCTATGCCTAGAACTTTATACAAAGCAATGAGGACTTGATCCAAAGCTACCTGAAATCTCTTTACTTAAGTTTATTTGGATCAGATCTATGGAATAAGACTGGAGTAAAATTTTTAATATTGGAAATTGTTCATACAAACTGACAATCTAATATTGAATCCGATTTTATTTTAAAGAGATGAAAGTAATTTAATTGCATCTGCATACTTCTGCCAATTTTTATAGTCTTATTCAATACATTTGCCATTGTTGCTGTCATTCTCTGTAAAGTCCACACTGGCAGAAAAAAGTGACTAATAAATTGAGATCCCCAAGGAAAGAATAAAACTGATTATACAACAAATCATTATTTAATGCAAAACATTTCAGATACATAGCTTTCTGAAATCAGTGGTGAGATTACTTTCACTGATATGTGGATCTCACTACCATAAATTAAGCAGATGGAGAGAAAAAATATAAATATTTCTGGTTATTTCATTTGCTGTGATCTCAGTCATTACTTCTACCAACAGTAGATAAGAAATTGTCCCTTCAGAAGCAAACAAATGAAGAAAAAGGAGGTTGCAAACTGAAATACCATTCTGTCTTCATTAAGCCTTCTTCCATTGATACCAATGGAAGCTTCTGGAATGGTAACATTTCTGTAGGTACTGACATAATTTAGCATAATGAGGACTTTCTTGTTGAAGAGAACACTGTATCTGAAAGAATCGTAACTGCCGTATCTTGTCCTTTCGTATTTTTCTTGTAAAGTTTTAATAAGACATTTTCCTCACATAATCAAATCCATATTATTTAGAAAAAAAGGCTGCTAGTGCGCAAGTATTAGCTTTTACTGATCTTTGAGATGTCACTACAGATGCTAATGTCATTAGAAACAAAACTTATAATCCTTCACTGTGCTGTGGTATATATAATTAACACTCAGTCACATTACAGTTTAAATAACTGTCTTGTCACTTTTAAGGTTCCTATTGTCATCATAATAATGAAAAAGGAAATGCTGGACAAGTTTTACTATTTTTTATTTAAATTTGAAAACAACAGAAATCTTTCACTGCATTTATTAAAAAAAGAATGATGAAATTTGTCAACTATGAATAATATATCACTTCAGTAAAATATTCAGATTATAATCTCTTCATAGCGAATCTTTTTTGTTGAGTTCTGCTTTTTAATCAGTCACTGAAGGTTAAGGCTGACAACATGATTGATCAGACCAGTCATGAAAAGCTTCAAACCATATCCTAGCATATCAGGCTTAATATATGTGCACAGATATTCAGTCCCTTATAATGCGTCAAAAAAAAAAAACCACAAACAAATGATAGAAAAGAAAAAGCATCATTCAACTGCCAAAAATACTTTAGAAGTGAGAGAAAAAACTCCTCTTCGTCAGGTCCTACATTCCAAATTCTGCATATTTAGCTTCTAGGTTCAGTCAATTCTCTTGCAAGCACAGGGCTAGGGTAAAGAGTCCTACATCTTTCCCCACTGCTTTTTGACCATTTACAATGCTTGCTTTATTCTCCATCTTCTTCAGCTCTATGCAATTAGCAATGGAGTTCTGACATAATATCTCAATTACTTTGACTTAGCAAGCTCAGTCCTTGTTAAAGCAGATTTTTGCAACATTAATTATTCTCCTTCAAGGCAAAAAGATGACAAACGTAACAGCCAAAAAAAATACCTCATATTACTAAAATACTGTTTTTTTCTTCTAAAAATCTTTTGTCTTGTTGCTTGGATTCTAAACTTTTCTCTTGATAATCATAAACCGAAAAGCGTTAATGGTGGTTTCTGTCTGGGATGGTGCTACGGAAAGACAGAACTCCATACCTCATATTTTCCTCTCTCCTGGCACTTGAAAAATACTGCCTGTTTTTTTTCCTGTAGAAGTGAAGTTCTTTAGAATCCTTTATTTTGTTCTGTTTGTTTCTTCAGACTTCCACAAGTTCTCAGTAACTGACATTTACTCTAGCCATCACCACTTGCATTTTCTCTCTTGTTCAATGGAAAAATGATGGCAAGTGAGAACTAACGTCCCTTGGTACTGTCCTGTTTTTAACCTTGAAAGCCATTGATAGATTCTGATTCTGCTGTTCTCCTTGGTAGATTTTTTATTACCTTCATCAGTAGCTTTTTAAACTGTATTTCCTAACAATGATTTGGTTTGAGGATGCTAAGGCTAGTTATATTTCTATACCTGAACAGAATATATTCATGCTAACTTAACAGCATCTTTCTGCCAGTGCTACTCTGGCATGTGTATTATCACATCAGCTAGAAAATATACACACACACTGTTGACTTTCAATGTCATCTCACAAAACTGTTGCAGAAAAGTGATTTTAATATTTTAACATAGGCAAACAACATTTTCTACTTGTTCAAACAGAATTTGCCCCTCTTGTTCCAGGGAGAAAGCTTTTAACATGCCAGCAAAATGCACAGGATTTTTCATTCATAATATTATTTGCATACTAGCAGGCTTCAGAGTTTTCCAGAGATGGAGCCCACCAGAAGTCACTAATGATGCATCTGTTCCTTAGGTTTTTCAATCTCAAAATTCTGTTTCTCTGTAACTTTCCAAGAATCACTATATAAATGCCTCTTTTAACTTAATTTTATTAGGAAAAGTTTATTCTCCAAAAGAGTGGTGAGGCACTGGAACAGGCTGCCCAGGGAGGTGGTGAGGTCACCATCACTGGAGATGTTCAAGAAACATTTAGATGTTGTACTAAGGGACATGGCTTAGTGGGGAAAATATTGGTGGTAGGTGGATGGTTGGACTAGATGATCTTAGAGGTCTTTTCCAACAATGATGATTCTATGATTCTATAATTTTAGTGTGCTGGTAAAGAATCCTTCAAAAGTCAGGATTATGCTGGTTCACTAGAGCTGACAGTTTAAACTGTCACTCTTGTAGGTCTCACCCCAGAGCATAAATTGCCATTTGTGAATGAGAACAGAAAATATTTTAAGTCAGATTGTAGCTCCAGAGTTTGTTTCACTGCCTGCTTCTTCCTACGGGTACAGTAAACACGTAGGCAACAACCAAGTCTCTCTCAAGACTGCATTCAATCTGGAGTCAGGTTCCCGGAACTGAGAGCATCATCTGTTTTTGATTACGTAAGAGGATTCAGGGTTCACTGTGAAAACAGTGAGAAGTGATTTAAATCCTTCTTTCTAAATGTGTCAGTGTCTTGAACGTACCTTCCTTCCACGGCAATATTTTGATGGCATGCCTGAATGATAAAGCAGTAGTGTCCTGCTCTGATTACTCCCACCAGGACCCTGGGCGTAAGGGCAGGCTCAGCTTGGATTTGTTTTTTCCATGCTCACTTGGATGAACATGGCAGAGCAGTGTGTCACGCTGCTTGGCAGGTGGCTCTGACTGAGCATGGACCCCCCGAAGCCTGCACAGGATATTTTAGCCCGTGCCCAACCTCACTGCCCTGGCCTAATCGTATCAAGCAGCCACGCTGGATCAAGCTGAGTCAGATTCTGTCACCATCACCAATTGAACCATAACATAGAAGATTTAAGGTTGAAAGGGATCTTAAAAGACCATATAGTTCCACAACCCCTCTGCCATAGGCATGGACACCTTCCACTAGACCAGGTTGCTCTAATGCCCATCCAACCTTGCCTTGAACTTCTTGGAAAAACCTGTTCCAGTGCCTCTCCACACTTTGAGTAGTTTCTTCCTAATGTCTAATCCAAATCTCTCCTCCTTTAGTTTAAAGCTATTACCTCCTGTCCTGTCACTACACTCCTTAACAAACTATCTCTCCCCATCTTTTCTGTAGGCCCTCTTTAGTTAATGGAAGGCTACATTAAGATCTCCCTGGATCCTTCTCCAAGCTCAGAAACCCCTGACTCTGTCAGTCTTTCTTCACAGGAGAGGTACTTCAGACCACTGAACATCCCTGTGGCCCCCACCTGGGCTCACTCCAAGAGGTTCATATCATTATGTTCAGGGCCCCAGAGCTGAACACAGTACTCTACGTACGGTCTCATTAGAGCACTGGGGGAGACCAGCTCCTTCAGTCTGCTACCTACATTTGTCCTGGCTTTCTGGGCTGCAAGTACACAATTGGCTCACTTTGAGTTCCTCATCCACTAGTACGCGTACATGTAGTAGAGAACCCCCAGTATTTCTGAACTTCAGATTCACAGCTATCTTACTCAACAGGAATAGTCTCCAAATGATCACACAAACTACATATGTTGCAACAAGTGAAAAACAAGGCTTCAGTTGTATTTCAACTGCCTTCTCCTGTCTTCTGGACTTCCAGAAAGCTTCAGTTCTGCATTCATTTTCAGCATTCTACTTTTCCTGCTACAAGGTAATCAATGATGACTCAGTATTTTAAGTGTGTGAAAGAAACTGAGTGTTCTCTGTCATTCTAGCTTGCTGAGGACAGCAGCAGTGTTACATCCAAACTGTGAAGTTGAAGCTCAGACTTAGAGCTCTCAAGTTCATACACCCCAATTGATCTCATTGCATATATGTTAAGCTCAGGCTTGGCTTGAATCTGGAATTGCAAACCGTGGAAGAGACTTGCATCTTGCTATATTGGATGAGCTTAAGCCAAATGAAATTGCCCACAAACTGGCAAAGACTGAGAAACTAAAGATGTAAAGATCCAACTCAAAATCTGTCTGAGAAACTCTGGCCTTTTAGGCATAGTTCCCAGTAACAAACTGTGCAGCCCAGAACACATGAGCATGTAGATTTAAAGACAGCTGTTGAGTTCTTACTGTTCCTAGCTGGAAAGCCTGTTTTCATAGGTGCAACCTGCCATAAATTAGAATGATGTCACTGACATTGTACTGAATATGTCATTAATTCAAGGTTAGATAAGCACAAAGGAAGCTGACTGTAAAATATGGTCAATAGAATCCTGGTCCAAAAACAATATTACTATAGATCTTACTTCATACAATACCTTTCTAAAGTTTATCCACCAATTCCTTCCTCAATATCTGAAAATTTTCCAGACTTTCCCAGTACAGTCATACCACAACCACAGATGTGTGAATATAAATGCATATGCACACATATACACTTATACATGTGTATATATACAAGAAAACCAGAATAAAGCCCTCTAGGCTTGAAAATTTTTTTTTTTCCCTAGCTTGTGGAAAAATCTTTCACCTTAAGAAACACTGATTTAAATGCTTTTATACTGTCCTTTCTCTTCAGCCAGATAATTCTATAAGATGGAAGCAACATGATCCATCAAGAGATAAGCTAGTCCACTTCTCTGACAAAACATAAGATTAGTGATGTTTTTCACATTTTTCTTTTTTTTTGTTTGTTTGCTTGCTTGTTTTGCCTTACTTGCATTTTAAGGTTGCTAGCAACGTCAGCTGAACAAACTTCCTTCAGCCATATAATTAACTTCCTACTGTTTGAATTTTTCTTACCTTATATCTAACCTGATTCTTTCATTTGCCCATGCAATACTGTGACATATCCTATAGACACAGAATCATAGAATCACCAAGGTTGGAAAAGATTGCAAAGATCATCCAGTCCAACCATTCCCCTATCATCAATATTTCCCTCTAAACCATATCCCCCACTACATCTAAATGCTTCTTGAACACCTCCTGGGACGCTGACTCCACCACCTCCCTGGACAGCCCATTCCAGTGCCTGACCACTCTCTTGGAGAAGTAGTATTTCCTAACATCCAACCTGAATCTCCCCTGACGCAACATGAGGCCATTCCCTCTAGTCTTATCACTAGTCACATGGGAGAAGAGGCCTACCCCCACCTCGCCACAGCCTCCTTTTACGTAGTTGAAGAGAGCAACGAGGTCACCCCTGAGCCTCCTCTTCTCCAGACTGAACAATCCCAGCTCCCTCAGCAGCCCCCCATAAGACTTGTGCTCCAGACCCCTCACCAGCTTTGTTGCCATTCTCTGAACACGCTGCAGGGCTTCAATATCTTTCTTGTAGCGAGGGGCCCAAAACTGAACACGGTACTCAAGGCGCAGCCTCACCAGGATTGAGTACAGGGGGATGATCACTTCCCTGCATCAGCTGGCTGCACTGTTTCTGATACAAGCCAGGATGCCACTGTCCTTCTTGGCCACCTGGGCACACTGCTGGCTCATGTTCAGCCAAGCATCGACCAATACCCCCAGGTACGTTTCCTCTACACAGTCTTCCAGCCACTCAGCCCCAAGCCTGTAGCATTGCTTGGGATTGTTGTGGCCAAAGTGCAGGACCAGCACTTGGTCTTGTTGAACATCATCCCATTGGCCTCAGCCCAGCTCCAGCCTGCCCAGATCTCTCTGTAGGGCCCTCCTATCCCCAGGCAGACTGACATTTCCTGCCAACTTGGTGTCATCTGCAAATGAGATGACATCTGAGCAGCCTTTCCTCCTCACTAGAGACTTATGGATACTGTCTCGTAACACCCTCCTTCACAAAAACCTCTACGTAACATTAAATAACTTCCAGTCTTTTCTCACATTTTATAAAATTTTCTCATTGCTCTCCCATTCAGACAATCTTCAGCTGGTCTACACTTTACGAAACTAAGCTAAGCTAAATCCAGGTATAAAAATTCACAACTAATATATTTTTTTATCCTCTAATAACATGGTTTGGCATACTTCTGTTATACACTGTTCTTACAGTTATGTGGCTGCAAAATTAGTAATTTTAAATCAGGACTGAATTCTGGATAAATCCTACAGATAACTAAATATGGGATTTCCAGGAGGACTTTGAATCATGTGGCACTTTAGAGTTGGATCAAATAAGAATGTCATGATGATATTATCTGGCAAACTAAGCAGAAACCAGAAATAAAACTGTAGGGTAAATTTTATCTTATTTAACCGGGCTAAGTCTTCAATTGTGTATACCTGTTTTCTTACCTACTAATATACTAAGTATATAACGTGCAATAACTAATTAATCTAGTCATTTCACATCAATAGCTACTTACTCTTGTGAAGTAGAAATTTCATCTACTTAATTGGAAACTTCTATGAATACTGAATTTTGCAAATGTAAAAAAATATGAGATTGAAGTATATTCTAGAAATAATTTATCTGTAGTCTTATGCCAACTATTCAACTCCTGAACTTTCAAAATAGAAAAATCTTGATACTAAATAATTTTTCTCTATTGGAAAACCTGCCTGCTGCTTATTCAATATTGGGTGCTGGAACAGTCAGATATATGCAGTACAGTCTGCTCTGAGATTACAAAAAAGCCTCCAAAAAACAAACCCAGATGCAGATACTACTGGGTATATACATTCTACCTTGTAAAACATTCCTTGTCCAATAAAAGACAGCTAATAAAAATATGTGGAGAACTTGTCTTTAGCAGAGGGGATGAAAGTAGGTTGGAGGTATGGAGATGCTTCAACTCAGAGAAAAGAAACAGTAGGGTATCCAGCAAAAATTAATTTGAATAATAATAGATAAGCCAGATAAGCCATGGATAAGAGAGGAACAGAATCCAAGAAAAGAATCATTAATTAACTGTATCCCTCTCCTGTTTGTTATGAAGACATGGTTTGCTGTGTGTGGTGGGACAGGGAAAAGAAAATAATATCTCCTTTTGTTAATGGCTCTAAAGTAATACAAAAAGGCCTCATACCCAAGAACGTTAATTCACCTTGGCTCCATTTTCACTGTTCCCAGATGGGAAATAATAATGATCTTAGGGATCCAGCAGTGTTCTCTTAATAGTCCCTATGTTAGATAAGATTGCCTCCCACTTAACTAAACAAACTGATATATTAAAAGTATGATCAAAATTAAAGATGAATTTAAGAAAATTACTTATGGCACAAAAAGCACATTAATGCTGCCCACATCATTAAGAAAGAAAGTTATTTTGATTGAGGTGATAAATTACCTTTCTACAGCAGAAGAAAAAAAGAGTTTACAGGTTCAAGCTGTAAAGTTATTAAACAAGATCTGTCTGTACTAAGCAATGCACAGCATATTAGAAAAGTCAATTTCTTAAATTAAGTGGCAAATTAGCAAGTGGATGAAGGACTGACCTTGGATCGGGGTGGTGCTCGGATGTACCATTTACAGTCTACTGCTTCAGTTTCAGAAGCTTTTCCTTCTTTGACAATTTGTACAGATTCCACAATTCCTTCAGGTCCTCCCATTTCAAACTCACAAACTAAATAACAAAATACCAGAAAAATGAATCCTGAACAGCAAACAAAAATATTTTCTACAGCATAGCACAAAGGCCTCCAAAACTTAGGAAAAACCAACATACCAACCTGGCAATGGTTTCAAAACTCCAAGGTCCTTAAAATCTGGATCTTAAAAATTGAGAAAGAGAAAATTAGTTTTGTTCAATATCTTAGCTGCAATGTCAGTGTGCTAAAATTTAACTGCAGTGATATAGTTATACATACACTTCTTAGGATCATGACTTGCTTATACAGGAGGTTTAAAAACTATGGCAACATAGTAATTATTAATGCAGAAAGTATTGATACTATTGTGCAAAGTTCTTATTCTATTTCTACTTTAGTCAAAATTTCCTCTATCTCACTCACTGTTTCATGAGTGAGAGTTAAAAAAAAATCTGTATATCCTGGCAAGCAAGAATATTACACAGTCAACCCCAAGATATTTGAATACAGTCTAATGAAAGAAGATAGATTTACAAATCCTTTCAGAATCCCTTTGCTATTCTGCATTTTCAGTGTGATTATAACACCCAACTTAACTTGATTCTGTGTTTATGAATACTCTACCATCCCTATCAACAGTGAGGATTCCCTTTCTTTCTCAGAAGCACCCACTTGGTATTCCATAAATAAATGCAATATGAATTTATTATGGAATTCATCACGTTAATAAGGTAATAGGTCTAATACGCCTGCTATTTTTTAACTGATAAACATAATATTTACTAAGATGCTTTATGTCACACCTTTACAGCCTGACAACACTTAAATGAGTTTGATCATAGATCTATGTCTCAAGAAACAGGTATCCATAGACAAGTAGCATTTCACAAGATTTTTCCACAGTTTGAAGATATTATCCTTTGAAATACTTCAGTCCCTTTTACATTTCTGGTTCTGGACAGCTATCTCTTCAGAAAAGACTAGTTTGCAGTTTTTCTCTCTTGCACTATTGTTCTACCTAACATGAATATTCTGTACTGTTTTATTCATCTTCAGGGGAAATAAAACAAGAAAGAACTCTGCTGTCCTTTACTCTTTTTTTCCACAAAATTTGATAGGATCTGGTCTTCCAAAATCAATTATAAACATCTACGTACAAACACTCTGCATCAAGATTCTCCTGGCCACATTCTACCAGGCCTCTGAAGGACTGCACAAAAGGAAAACTAAGTTAGAGACTGAGCCATGTAGTCTACTCAGAACTCATTACTGCTTTGAGATTGACTCAGTGTATCACAAGTTATATAAACAAGGAGGAGAAAATTTGGCAAATATTATGAACAACAAAATCTAGTGCTCTATGAGCAAGAACAGCCATTTTAATCTGAACAGTGAGGATATGCTGTCAGAACTGGAGTTGTAAAATCACCTTTTAAAACTGTCTTGTTATAACCAGGCTGCCATTGTTCTTCCCAGTTTTCTTTTACAGTGGCACAATATAAATCTTGATTAAATACTCATGAACTTAAGAGACTGCAAACATAATTGAGTAGGTAATTAGTATTAATTGTTAAGCAGTTTTATAGATCAGCACATAGATATGACAACAAACAACAGTAAACTTAATTAACGTTTCAGTTAACGTACTCAAACTTTGATATCTACTGCTGAAAGCAAGACACTTAAAGGAAATACTATTTAACTCCTGGTTCAAATTAACATCCAAACCATGTCTAGTGTAACCATCACATTTCTTCTGAGTTTACAAGGACCAGTCTGCAAAAACTCCAACACATTTACAAAGTACAGAGAAGCAAATAGGGAGAAAAAGATCTTGATAGAAGCTCTCTTATCTGAAGGGATTTTCATAGAATGGAGTCATGGTAGCAAGGCTCCAAATGTCTTGCTGCATCAGCTGACCATAACTAGAAACAGATGGAGAGTATTGGACACAGACTGCATGTCAGAAAGAGAATGTGAAAATTTTTTTCTCTTCAGGTTTCAAAGTCTGATCGCATCCTATAGCAAGCACATGTTAACCTTTTGCCAAGTTGTGCAGGACAGACAGCTCTGAAAACTTGGGATGTGAGAGACAGACCTGGCTTATTATGCAGCACTTTGGGATGCAAGACTAATAGTCCAAGAGAAAATGTATCTGTTCAGTCATGCCCCCCAGTTAGCTGATATGCTTTGTGTTAGAAGGCTTCTATGTCCAGTTTTGGTAGTTCATGACAGAAGTAGAGAGACAAGTTATCTGCTCTCCATAAGTATTAATATTTTGGTAATAAAATTAAATTTTTCAAAACGATAGTAAAGTGAAGATAAAAAGATTCATACATTTTTATTAAAAAGCCTTTGTTTACTAGATGTAAAACTCATTCTACCTGCTGATTCAGTGTTTATTATTGATTTTCAAAGCATCTTCCTTGAGTAAACTTAATAAAGCTGAAGTGTAATCCAGACAATACATTTTAATGCATTAAAAAAACAGAGTTATATCTTCTCATTTTTTAGCAATACAGTTATTACAAAGTCACACCAAAGTACAAAATCTGTTAAAATTCTAGAGATAATGTTAGATCTCGAATTGGACTGATGGTGAAAAATTATCTTTCTGCAGCTTAAGAGTGAAATAAAGTGTGTGACACTTGAAGTAATATATTAATAGTATATTGGCCGATACAACCGTCTGGAAGTAAGGCATTATCAGAGATCCTGAAATTTCAACTACGTTGAAGCATATTTACCCTACAAAATTTTGTTTTTAAAATAATCTACCATTAAATAGATTATACTTCAGCACCTCTTCTGTATGCAATTCAATTAAATTGTTATTATCTGTCTGGCTGAGTCAGAACTCTTTTAATGATATCTAAACACTGACTGACTAGATCTTCTGATAGCCAGGTAGTCATTTCTTTCGCAACTAATGAAAATCAAGTTCCATTAGGGAAAATTCCCAAGTCAGAAAAAAAAATGCTGTGAAAAACAAGATTGATCACCTACAACTAGAGAGAAAAATGTGCAATAAGTCTTGAGAGAACTGCAATACATGGACTTCTTGTTTTATTTCTTATGGGGAACTCTCTCATTAACTGAAATATGAGAAACATGGTATTTACATAAGAAATGTGAAAATATGTAAAGGGTGTGTAAATAGAAGACCTTGCAGCCAAAATAAATTCAGTGCTTCTTGGACATGGAATGTCTCCTTAAGAAACAAACAAGCAAACAAAAAGGGGTATCCCAAGATTTCCTTTGGTGATATATTACTATCAATTTCATAAATAATAGGTTGTTGTTTTGTTAACACAAGCTTTGCTGTAAAATACCTGTAAAGCACAGAACTACATTTGAAAAGTATTATGATATATAAAATATGTACCAGGTTATTTAGAGTTACTGGCAAACAAACATAATGAGATAATTCAGAGTAGTCCAGGAATAAATTGATGATAACTGTAGGTTTTCTTCACCTGTAAGAAATGGGTTGGATAATGAGACAGTGGTGGATGAATAGATGGGCCCAGGATCTAGTTGGAGAACATTAACTGGTGGTTTATTACAGAGGTACATGCTGGCTGCAGTCCTGTTCAGTATCTTCATTAATGATCTGGATGATGCAGCAGAATGCTCCCTCAACAACTTTGCAAAGAACACAAAACTGGGGGTGGTAGACACACCAGAGGGTCTTGCTGCCATCTTGAGGAATCTTAAGTTGGAAAAATGGACTAGCGGGAACCTTGTGATGCCCAAATACAAAGCCCTGCACCTGGGAAGGAACAACTCCAAGCAGCGGGACACACTGGGAGCTACTCAACTAGAAAGCAGATCTGCAGAAAAGGACCTAGGCTCCAAGCGGAACATGAGCCAGCAATATGCCCTTGCTGCTCAGAGGGCTAACAGGACCCGGGCTATGTTAGGCAAAGTATCATCAACAGGTGATCCTTCCCTCTACTCATCATTGGTGAGGCCTCATCTGGAGTACACTGTCCATTGTGGTGGAATTTGCTACAAATCATGGTACAATTAAATTGGCATTTCCTAGAATATCTTAGATCTAGAATCCATCTAATTTCTCAGAATCATTTATATGTGAATAAAATATACATGCTGAAGAATATGAACAATTAATGTATGGTTAGAAGTCAAGGTGAAGGACACACATCAGCCACAAAATCCTAGTGCATGTATGAGACCTATTTTGTAATTAACTTGATTTTTTTTCTATTACTTAGAAATGAAGGAATTATCAATTAAACTACGCTGTATAGATGGTTGATTTTTGAAACAAACATGTTTATGCTTTTTAAACAGAAAAATACATTTTATGTATATAAGCAAAAATCACAGCACGTAGAAGCTAAATTTGATAATGATAAAAAAATGCATGTTTGATTTCATTTATTGAACAGACAACTACAGATATATCTTTTCATTTTCCTGTATTTGAATAACTAGAAGCAGTCATTCTGGTTTCAAACTACAAATATTTAAGGTATTCTAATATACGCACATCTTTATCACAGAATTTATCAGAAAACTGATTTCATGTAAGTACTCATGGAAAAGTAAACAGAACTGCAATATTCAGCAAACCATCAGCTATTTGTCTTGAAGTTTATGAAATTAGGTATCTTTTACAGTTATTTATGGGAGCCTAAACTAGTCCTGCATTCTCAAGGGGTGAATGATAATACACAAGCAAAGTGCTTGCAGAACTCTGTATAAAACAACAAGTTTTTTTATAGGTGTCTCCTAGAATTTGATAATACAACGAGCAAACAGGAAAATGACTGAAATATTTTAAAAGCATGAAAATGTGTTTAAGAATCACAAAAGCAAATCTAAAATGGAGGGGAAAAAGGTTCTAGAAATAAATATTTTGTGAAGTATATGAACAAGGGGACTTAGCTACTCCACTAGACTAGCAATGGAAAAGTACTAAGGAACAAAAATGTTCTAAGTGAACCAGATGCACAAAAATATAGGAATTACTGTCTTGTTAGCCAAAAGGAAATTTGTTGAATGAAGCTCTACAGCTCTGTAGTCTTACTGAAACTCCAATAAATATTTCTGTATCTGTACAACAGGATCTTCAAATAAAAACATAGTTTACTAGACACCCTGAAAAACAGTTCTGTAATAATTATAGCTAGCAAAAGCTGTATTTGGCCTTAGTATTTTATATACTGACTTTTAAGGAAAACATTGTGAGCAACAACATACTTTTCAGGCTACATGCAGAACAATGCTTCTCAAATTGTTCATGTCTCAGAACATGAACAGAAAAGAACTTAACTACAGTAAGTGCAAACAGAAATGACTACAACTCAGCATTTTATGTTGACGTTCTAAATCAACAAAGGTTCACGTGAAGACAACTCAGTTACTGGGATTTAACTCAGCAGCAGCCCAACACCACACAGCCATTCTTTCATTTAGCCAATGCGCCTCTACCAATACATCTCATCCAACACCCAGCAATTCTCCAAGAAACAACTACCCCCCAGCCACCTCCCTCACAGCTTTATAGCCTTCCACATGTCACAGGGTGTGGAATAACCCCTTAGCAATCCAGGCCACCTGTTGTGGTCCCACCCCAGCCTCTACTGCTGCAACATAATGGCGGTGGCTCTCCCCCATTGAGTGGTTCTGTCCTGGGTGTGCTCCCATTGCTCATCAACAGCCAAGACACTTGTTATGCTATTAACGCTGTTTCACCTGAAACCGGGGCATAACTGAAGTTAATGTCCTAAAGAAGTTTGAGAAATTCTGTTTTTGAAGATGTAGTTCTACAGGGAGGCACTACTCTGCCTTGTTCTTGGTGATCAATGTCCCAGTAAAGTATACAACTACTATTTTTCTTAGGAAGAAATTTTATAAATAAATGATCCAAGTAGTAGGGAAAGTAAAATCGTGTTAAGAAAACAAACAAACAAACAAACAAACATAGAAATATACAGTCTACTTACTCCAGCTACTTTAACTGGATTTCATATAGTATTGCTGAAAGACTGCTTCCCAGAAGTTGGATTTCTAATTATTATATATATTTTTTTAATTCTTGTGTCACATTTAGTGTTCTCAGCTCATTCACAGTCAAATTATCTGTATGCTGTAATTGGTACATTACAGCAATGTACAACCTGCACAACTGTGGTGACATCAGTGAGATGAGATATACTGCATATATTAGCAAGAGACAGGCATTTGTATGCCAAAAATTAATACTTGTTTATTTGACATCATTTTGGAAATGTAAGGGCAGTGTCATCAGAAAAAGAAAATCCAATCTTAGCTACTTATTAATCTTGGTAAAACTATGTAGACAAGAAGTGGCTTGAATGAACTCCACTGGAACAGGATACACGAATACAGAGGTTGTGTCTAGATTTCTCGTTATGTACACAATAGCAGACTTTGGGATCTTAGCCTGCTTCTGTCCTACTCTGTCACCTCTTCAGAGTAAGTTATTTCTCCAGTATAAATTTTGTATGAGCAGGAATCAAGCCATCCTGAAGTACATCCTCAAACAGTGTTTAGATTATTTGATATTTGTACCTAAATCCCAAAAGTGAGAAGTACTTCTTGGTAATGCAATATAGACTTAGAAAGGAGAGCAGGAATGTCAACAGTTACTTACTGCTTAGTGGAAACATCAAGTCTGGGAGCCTTGATGATTTGGATGAGATTGTTTGGCAGATAATTTTTATTATGTTGAATATTTATATTAGATGCAGGATGCCCCAATTAGGAATCAGATTCCCCTCATGCAGCACAGTGTGTCTAGAAACATGGGGAAAAGATCATCCTCAGAGAAATATCTCAGAATCTGCATACACCTATGTCTGCCAGTTGCCCAGAAATGTGTGAAAAAAGACTGAACAAGCTCAGGAGCCCACTCTATCTAAGAATTGCAGCCAAGCAATCTCTGCTGCGACCATGCAGTTGATTTGGCTGCCAGGACTGGCTGTCAGTCATCAAGGGCAGTATTGCATATGTGTCCCCAAGATAATTTCTTAGTGGTTTCTTGTGATTGATTAATGGTGCCTGAACCTCACTAGAGAGAAAGATGTGCAACATAAAAGTGCTATAGAGCCTTTCCTGAGTGATGTTGAATACTAAGTATGGTCTAGTTATGTAATTTCAGTATAATATTACTAAGGCTCAGGATTTGTCTTGTTGGTTTGTTAGAGATGACTGGTAGTCAAGTCCAAGGAAATAATACTTTCAGTTCACTGTAGAAGTACAGGAGAAAATGACTCAGTGGATTTAGCCACAACTGGTTGCTAGGCATTCTTCAGATTGAATCAATTTACACATGTTTTTTGCTTGCTACCATTGTGTGAAAACTCACATTGTCTTTTCAGAGAGGCTGTTCATGATATACTAGTCCATAGAGTAGATTTACGAGGATGGAAGAAATGCATGGGAATAATTTGGCAATATAAAGTAACTGTTGTGATTTTATTGTAGTGGAAAGGCTTTCTCTTATTTGTATTCTGGATATAATATTTGTTTTTAAAAAATTAACCAGAACATTCAAGAGATCTCCCAGTTCTTTTGAAGAGCTACTTTGTTTTCAGCTATTATATTCAACAGAAATTATTAATTGTGCTAGTTCAAATAGTACTGAATAACCTGTAGCTGACCACACATTAAAATATATTTTCAACACAAATAGAAATGTCAGCTTAGTGTTTATATCAACTGACATCCCTTTGCTGTAGCTGGCAATGTTATGTAGCCTATATCATTGGCCTGAAGATAACTTCATTTTACATGGGAAATCATAGAATCATAGAATCATAGAATTTCTCAGGTTGGAAAAGACCTTAAAAATCATCAAGTCCAACTGCAACCTAACCATACTACCCTAACTCTAACAACCCTCCGCTAAATCATGTCCCTGAGCACCACATCCAAACGGCTTTTAAACACATCCTAATTCTCATGTGTGAACAGTTCGTCTTCCACTTTAAGAGGAGATGTCTTGCCATTTTCAAATATTTTTCTCTTACCACCTAGCAAAGAACCGGATGTACTTTTCTAAAGTGAATAACCTTATAAGAAACGAAATTTAGCTGTATTTGCAAAAACAACTGATTGCTTAATCATCTGTCTGTATAAGATAATAGAAAGATGAAAGAGACATAATACTCTTGAATATGTGATCCTTAGAGTGGAAAGAAGTAAAATAATCATAGAATAAGAACCTTTCATTATTTTACTCTGCAGCTGCTATACTTTTGAAAGTTAATGGATAAAGTATATTGTAGAGCTGTAGGATGTTTTTAAAATGTATTTAGTATCCAGAGTAGAAATCTGTATTTTTTTTAGCACCAGAGGGAAAATTTTAGATCTTCAATCTCAATGTAGCCTGAATGCACTGTTTCTGAAGGAGGAAAAAAAGTAAGAAAATTAAACCAGATTGTTAACTCCAATTGCTGTTATATGTGCTTACTACAAGAGATGTGGCAGCTTAAATATTCACCTTCAGTAAGCAAGAAGAGGAGCTGTGAAAGTCCTATAACATGAGGAATTGCTGAGCTCAACAGCAAGTCAATGAAACATCTGCAGGGAAAATAAGTCATCTGTCCTGTCCTTCCAGCCCTATAACTCTCAGTCATACCAGTTTTCTTTTTCTTTCTGCTATTTTTTGGAGTTTTCTTGGTTAGAAATCATGTTCCTTTGAGTGCGCTGAGATGGTGACCACAGCAGTTTTCTCAAATGTACTACAGCCTATGAAGATAGGTTTATATCAGCTTGAGATGTAGACTATACTGTGGAGCTGCTTTGGAGATACTCTTACTTTCACTCTCCTTTTTTTCTTCATCTTTTAACAACAGGATGTAGAAGTTTTCTCTATGGGGAAGAGTTTCAATATATTCCAGAACTCAAAAGACTGACTCCTGTAAATTTCTACTTAAATTTCACAAATAGATATTAAGTTTATATTTCATTATACAGGATAAAATCAAGATATAAAAAGGATACATGTAATATATAAGAAGGGAGCAATAACCCTTCCCTACTTCCTGATGGAACTTCTGAGATTTTGGGACAAAAACACTTAGACAAAGGTAAGTTCAGTCCCCAGATAGACTCTGTATGGCCTTTTGATCAGGTGGCAGATGCCATGATGCAGATGCAAGAGAAGAATGTTGGAAAGGTAATTCTGGTTCCTGAAGAACTTAAGGAAGAATCAAAAAACATAAAGGAATGAAGAAGGAGAGAGATATGTGCAGATAGTGAATTCGTGATTTACCTAAGGATTTACAGCTAGGTTTTTGCCTTACAGTTCTGTTGCTTCCTGTTGGTTACAATGTCATGAAAGAAACATTTCCTTTTCTTTGAGTAGGCCATTTTGCTCCAACTTCAGGCAATTAAAAGTGACAAAGTAAAATCCAAACCACAATTAATTGCTAATACTGATATAGCATAGACAATCCTTTAGAAACAAGACACTAGGTCATCTGGGACTTCTATTATTTTGATAAGGAACTTCCTACTATATCCATACATATGACTAAAATAAACATAATTCATAGTAATCCTAGCCACACATGATTTCCACTTAAATTAAACACGTAAAAAGTGTTAAGTTCTTAACGCTTCTTAATAAACACTTCTTGATAAATTCTAAATCAGAGGGTCTTCAACTTTTCAAACTTTTTATTTAAACAAAAACATTTTAACTAATTGACAGTAATTTTATGTATCGTTCATGCCACATGCTTAGTATTCATTAAACGATTCTGAAGCTGTTTTTTCATGGAAATTAGAAAAATATGGATCAGTGGAGAGCTGGAGAGCTGTAATCCAGAGTTTGAATAGATTTCGATTGATGTCTAATAGCAACATAGTTACATCTACTTTTCCCCATGACAGGCTACCCAGAGAGGTTGTGGAATCTCCTTTTCTGGAGATATTCAAACTCCACCTGAATGGTTTCCTGTGCAACCTCCTGTAGGGAACCTGCTTTAGCAGAGGGTTGGACTAGATGAGCTCCAGAGGTCCCTTCCAACCCCTATGATTCTGTGATTCTGTAATTTAGCAGATCTGAAGGTTTTACTGCTCTATTCAAAAACTACCAGTCCAAAGCAACAATTTGACTTCCACTGGATTTGCTGACATTCTTAATATTATTCAAGTAATCAATCAATACGGATAATTATGTCCACAATCTGACCTGAATTTAGCAATTGGTGTATTGAATGCTACAGCAATTTTCTAGCTCAGTGTCTTAGAAAGAGTGAAAATTGGTCAGTCATAGTACCCAGGATTTTTACGTATAGGTCAGCTGCTTATCCAACAGGCAGGCAATAATTAAATTTCATTTGACTACACCAGGTTTCTGGCTGCCAAACGACAGGATTTTTCCTAGCTTGATTTAAAAGAGTCATTTAAAGCTGTAGTGATAAAAAACAAACAAACAAACATACAAAAAAAACCTCAACATGAATAAAACTTTATACAAACAACTCTATTACTGCTAAGAATGATCATTGTAGAGAGCGAGCAAGCACACAGAAGCAAAGAGATTCAAAGTTACCTAAATCTTGATTTTTAAACTGCTATATCAGTATGTATTTTACAAAAAAAATATTTTACTTATTTTAAATAATTTCATCATGAACTTTGTAGTTGGTGGCACTTAATGACCAAGTGTTTAATCCATAAAATTAAATCAGCATTAAAGAGCAAAATAATTTTGTGAATAATTTGCTGCATTCTCATTTAGTATTAATTTTGGCTTAGAGGTTAGAAATGAACTACAGGAAAGAAAGGAAAAGAAAAAATCAAAAGCAAACCAGAAGTGGTATCATACAATCTTTTATTAACCCACATACTGCAACCAGCAGATTTGATAACATTGTCTCTTGAGCTTCAACTATCAGATAACATCTGGCAAATGATGTTTGTAAGTCCGGTTACACAACAACTTCTGGCTTCTTACTGTCATCTAGGGGACTGATATGCGACTAGAATAGCACATTTCATGCTGCCTGCTTTTGTCATGCTACCACAGATTTTTAATAACGGATGTTCCATGGCATTAATTTATTTGAATCTGAATTCTCAAAAAAAGTATTTGACAATTCTGTTCTCATCATCTTTCTCATTATTTGAGCAGTCTTTCTTAATATAAAACACAAAATAGTCTTTTGATATCAAAGTATTCAAGTAACCTTTCTGTATCTCTAACATGTAATGATCTCTGAAGTAATATTTTTGAGTGTTATTGAAAAGCATTTGCTTACTTATTTCTGTAAATCTGCCGTTATTTTCCTTCCTTTCAGATAGTATTTTCATTTACCTGGTAGACTTCAAATATCAAAATTTTTCTGTAATTATGAGTCCATTTTAGACTGTGTAGCACAGAGCAAAACATTTTTTTCTCACTGAAGTTAAATTCTCTACAAATCTATTTGAGGAAACACTAATGTCAGACCCTTATTTACCTAGTGAGTTGTAGACTCAGCCATTACCATTCAAAAAAGTGCATTTGACATAACTGAGTAGAGTCTTCAGAGCAAAAAGAAAACTGAGGGAACTGAATTTCTTGATTTCAAAAGGTATTTGTGAATTTGAATATTTATGATATTTATTATACTATGTATTTTTGTAAGAAACTGAAAATGCAGACGTAATTTTGCTCACAGTAATGTTACTTGACATGGTTATGAATAATCAGTATATTTTTAATTAAAAATTCTCAAGCTGTATGTCCTTAAAATTGCAAAGCACTCTTAGTAAATAATAAAATAATAATAAATAATCGTAAATAATATCACTGATATGACTACAGTCCCATCTTAACACCGGAGAAGAATTTGTTCTGTTTAGATGAAATCTTTTCAGTATTGTATAAAGTTGACAAAAGACAATGCTTTTGTGAATAAGATTGCACTAATTAAATCAACATTGGACTGCAGTGAAATCACTTTGAAAAACAAAATACACTTTTTAGGAATACATGAAGGGTTAAGGAATTCTGTCTTCATTTACTAATCATAAATGCAAGATTTGAAAGTAGTTTTAAGTATCACCTTGTATTAATAAATTAAACGTATAACCTTTTTTTTAACAGAATGACATTTCTAGCAAACAAGTTTTGTTTTGCTTTGTACCTAAAGGGGAAAGGAAATGCACACAATACAAACACATAAAATGTAATTGGAAAAAAATTAATTGCCAGACCTATAAAGAAAATAATCTTTTTTAATTTACATCTTCCTAAATCCAATTTTACTTAAATTCTGTTTCTTTCAACAGACATCTCAGCATCAAAATGTCTTTATACTAGCTCCTAAATGAGTTGAGAAAAAAAGTGAACAGAGATTTTAGGTGTCTGCAGAATGGTGAATAAATGGATGAGGTTACTAAGGAATAAATAAATTAATGATATACAATCACAGCTGCTAGCTGCATATAATGTGGAAGATGGACACTACACTATGGAAAATCTGTAGCTGAGCTAGCTCAGGCTCAAGAATTTTGTTTCTTCATTTTTAGAAGACATGCAATAGACATAACTTCTCAATCCTGTCTTCTACTGATTTCCAAAACCAGATAGGGTGAGGAGATGAGATTTTGTAAAGAGCTCAAGACACTAAAGATCATCATGGCTTTTGCTCGGTACCACTTGTTAGTGGAGATTTTCTCTGGGAACTTAATTTCCAATTTTAGAGAAAGGAACACATAATAACACAAACACACACAGAATAATTAAAAATTTGAAAGCAAAAATCACAGGCCTCTTTTGTTATCAATAATTGTTCCTTTCAAAAAAATATTCTCAGACACTTTCATTTCAGAAAGCCCACTTGGCAGCAGTGGAAATGTAGCAAAAATCTACTTGTTTTATATTTAAAACATAAAATACAAGGAGAGGAACCAGTAATCATTGCAAGTGATTGCAGAACTTCTATCACTTCATTTTACAAGCAGTAAACTGATTGACAAACGGAACTGGAATAAAAAATGTATTTGAACTAACTAATAACCACAGTTGAAAAAATGATGCACTTTTACATAGAGAAAGTACCTTCATTTCAGATGATTTTGAGGAAGACAGAAAAATCACTAATTGTGGTGCTCTAACACCAACAAAACTCAATTTATTACATCAGAAAAAAAAAGAAAGAGAAAAAACTGAGTGTTAGTGAATAAATTTAGCATTCTTAAGGTTATATTAGGTTTATGGTAATTATTAAATTGACAATCACTAAATTGACATGCATCTACCACATATTTTGAGTAGAAGTGGAGAACTACCAGTGAGCCCTGCAGTATCCTATATTTGGTGATGGAACTTTTTGTCAGCCGTACACTTTGGACCTAGAGAATATGCTATACATGAGATTGTAAAGTAGTATCACTGCACAAAGGGAATTAACATTAGAAGAAATAACATTTTTAACCTAGTCAGCATACACAAATAACACAAATATTGAACAGGACTCACAATAATTAAATGACTCTTGCATCAACCTACTATTATCATCATATACATATTCCCCATAAAAATTTGGATTTAAAAGTTTTTATTCTTTTAAGATTTCACTTTAAAAAGTTCAACTTCTCACTTTCTCTGTTTTTCATGATGATTTTTAGAACAGTATGTCTGCTTTTACTATATGCCTAAGTTAAAGTTACTGAGATGGGGTTTGTTCATAAACCCCTAGTGCAGGTAAAGATGAATATGGTAAAAAGAGCTTGTCAGCAGCTTAAGTTAGTAATTCTAATTTGTAAGAGCCTAGTAATTATAAAAAGTTTGGGAGAGAGAAAGGGAAAAAACAGCTGAAAATAATCTCTGTGTTTAGAAACTTAATTCAAGCTCTTTATTTTCCACCAGTTTCATGTGCAGCCATAAAGTTGTAATCTAAATCCCACAGAAATCTTTTTATTTCCATTCCTCACATAGAAAATACTCTGCATAATACTATTTCTTTATCCCATAAGATTAGTATGATAGTAAATACACTGAAGATTGCAAGGACTTCAATCTTGCATGAGAGAAAGAGAAGATAGGTCAAATGCATAGACATTCTAACAGATTACTTAAAAATGTATTTATAAAAAAAGATGGGATAAAATTTCTGTTCAAGTTGAAGCAAGCACAATCTTATTTTGGGACTGGAGCACCAAAGAAGGGCAAATGTGATATTTAAGACAAAAGAATTACATTATCTGCAATTTTCTATGACCCATAAACAAAACAACATTAATCATATCCATCAACATTACAAAAGATATACTGAGGTGATAATACATAGCCACTAAATTTAATGGTATACAAAACAGTATTCAGTAGCAGTCACCTCAATACTCGTGAGAAAAATAGACTCTATAGATTGGTCTCTTGAAGAAACAGTATAAATACTACTCAAGAAAATGAATTGAGTGCCAAACAACTGCTGATTATGCCAATGGCTGATAGATGGTATATTTGAATTTGATGCATTTACTAATTTACTATTTCATATTGCAAAAATACTCAATTCTAGAAACAGAAACATGACTGACTTTTTCAAAGACTACACTACGCAGAATATGAGTTCCTAGTTATTGGATGAGAATACTTTTTCTTAGTTATAGTGTATAGAGAACTTTATGACAAAGGTTTGTGTCAATTTCTTTAAGGAGAGTTAGGCAGAGGAACTATACAAAGAAAGCAAAAATCTTTTAAGAAAAGCTGAATATGCCAATAAGAAGCCTTACTTATTACTGCTAGATTAGAGAAATACTTCAGTAAAGAACAGATGATTAAAAAAATCAACAATCACCTATGCAAATGTCAAATTAACAACAAATGATAATTAACAAATGAAAACAAATGATATAAACATGTTTTTGTACCTAACATAAAAGCATGGTTTTCAATATGGCCAGCTAAAGAATCAGACCACTTGCAAGTCTGTGGCTAGAATAGGAAATAGATTCTCTGCCTAACAGTCGAGTCACAGTCATGCTGATTATACAAAAGGACAGAGATCATTGTCAAGATTTATTGGCCATACACCTCAGAAACTTGTAGATACAGTACATAAAGATGAAAATTCAACCACTTAAGGAATGGATAAGTAAAGAGGAATTGAACATCCATATTGCCAAGGTCACCAAGAGAAACTATTACAGACAGAAGCGTTTCCATGGTGGGGTCAAACACAATCATCCAGAAATGCATCCCAGTAAAAACAGTCCGAAAATTTGCCAGATAAGAAAGTCAGATGAACTATAATGAACTGAAATAGCTTGGGTACTTATTTATTACATATTAGGTAAGAAGTTTTTCATTTTTTTAACTGACGGAATAGGTGTGAAAATATTTGAAGGAGAATCATGAAGTAAGATGTCTTATAAATTTTGGAGGTAATATGCTGAAAATATATACTTGTAGTGAAAATGCTCCTTGTAGACTAGTTGTTCCCAAGCACTTGTAGAAGAAGACTACCCGGTCTTCTGTTCAGTACAAATTCCATATTATCTCCCCTATTCTATCATTTCCAAGTGCTTCATAAATATTACAGTCAGATTAAGCATCAAAAAGGAAAATAAATGTCTAGGGCTCAGTGGTTATTTCTACATTTTAAAGCAGAGGATGACCTCTCTAAATCAGACCTGAGGCTTACCGACTCAGTGCAGTAACTATGCAAAGACAGAAGAGTATCTCTAGGGGAGAAGTATAACAAAGATAATATTTAAAGAAAAACCTCCTCTGCCTCAGATTTCATTTTAATTGTTCTGTAACAAGTAATAATATAATAATATAACTATTATATATATATATAACTATTTTGAGAATGAGAAGATGGTGTTGTAAAAATGCAGGTTAATATTAAAAAAAAAATGTTTGCTTGGATTATTTTTGAATGTACATATAAATTTGTTAAAGTTTCCTCCTAGGTGATTCTGAAAAGACGGATTCTTTGTCAAGGAAACGTGGTTCCTCTGTTAAAAATATTTAGCAATGTAAAACCATAATTACCTTTATTGGTGAGATCACATATATGTCACACATATACGGAGAAGTTTTTCCAGAGGAGATAGAGAACAATTATTCACACATATGCTACTGTAAAATGTCCTGCTCAACCTCCTCTAGAATTCTGTGTTCAGTAGTCATGGAACAGACACAGAGAAGAGACTTGTGGAGGGAGGTGGGATGGTAGTGATGTCAAGAGGAACATAGTATTAAGGAAGTAGAAGAGCTGAGAGTGGGTAACTAAGAAAACTGACATCTTAAAAAGTATACTGGATGTGGTGCTCACGGACATGATTTAGCAGTAGGTTGTTAGAGTTAAGGTAATATGGTCGGGTTGTGGTTGGACTTGATGATCTTTAAGGTTTTTTCCAACCTGAGTAACTATGATTCTATGATTCTATATGACTACCATCCCTAAGCTTCAATGCCTTGTACGCTTTGTGGGGAGAAAAAAATTAAAATAATAAAATTATTATGATTTGGATCCAGGGATAGGACTTCCATAGGAATGTCTGAGTCAGAAAATACTCAAATAAAATAAAACGCTGAGTTAGAAACATACTGCTTGCAGTCCTGGTGTTAGACAGCACTACACATCTTGGAAAGTCCCTTCACTCCTTTGTTCATACATAGTCAATGTAAATGCAACTCGTATGCCCCCAGTTAATGCAGTTGTTAACAAAATCTGCAATAGGTTTTCTCTCTTCTTCAATATTAGAATACTTAAAACTATGTCATCTATTTCTATTACTCTTATTTTTACAGCAAAGTTCATCAAAATAGGGACTTCAGTGTACAGCTTCTTTCCGCTAGTAATATAATACTTCCAGCATGCAGGGATTTCTGTAGCAGGAAGTTCTGCAAGGTATTATTAGGGGGAAAAAAAGAAAAAAGAAAAAAATGTGATAAAAAGATGTAATATGGGACCTGAGAATCCTTTGAGAACTTCCTTATTCTAATTTGTTCCACTCAAGGCATTCTTTTTCTCTTGATATTTAAAACAAACTTATTATCCCATTACCTTTTAATATGTATGGTACTGAAATACTCTGGGCCTAAGCCTACAGTTCATGGAAATTAATGTAGTCTGTAGAACAGCAGAGTGCAAAACAAATTCCCTTGAAAAGACATTTATGTTGCAATCATGAGTTTCACTCTAACAAGCAAGTGCATCATGCTAGATACTACATGCAATTCATTTTCATTCTGAAGGCCTTACGTCCTAATACATGCATTATAAAATAATGCAGTGCTGCCTCCTGCACACTTGCATAAACACATTAAAAATTCATAATTCAAAGAAGCATTTTATAACAATTTGAAGTGCTGAGGACTAGAAACCTGAATAAATACAACAAACTCACAGATACTAAATAAAATAAAAAAAATTAGAAATATTGTTCTGGCTCAGAAGCTTAAAGGAAGGGTTATAATGACTCATCTCTCACAATGTTAGACAATTTCCTAGAGGAAAAGGCAAGCACATAGTCTCATGTATTCTGAGATAGTTAATTATTTCCCAGAAAACTTAAATGGATTACAAGTTGGTTAAAAATTGTTGTGGATGATTTTAACTTAGAAGCAATGAGACCAATTTCTGAAGAGAACTGGAAATTAAAATTAAAGTAAAATGAAACAAAACAAAACAAAACAAAACAAAATGAAACAAAACAAAACAAAACAAAACAAAACAAAATAAAATAAAATAAAACAAAATAAAATCTCTCACAAGCAATCTTCACCTGTCCTGGGTGGCTGAGATGCCTAAGTACACACAGGGCAGGACAAGGTTATTAGGTGTCAAAATGACTGTTCTCTAGAATTACAGTTGAATTTAGTTTATCTATCAAACATTTTTAATCATTCCTAAAACATAGGCCTACCCTGATCAAGAAGACTTTTTTTGTTGTTTCTGGGGTTTGCTTTTTGTTTTCCTCAAGATAGATGATGTTTTCATTGTATTCTCCTGTCTTTCTACAGCTACTCGTACCAGTGCAATGTGGATGTAAAAGTACCATTGTTCTGAATAGACAGTTTTACAGTCCATTTTTGGGGCCACAAGAGTATAAAGCTTCTTTAGTTTTCTGTTATCAGGCAGCTGAACAGAAAACATTACTGTCTGACCTTTATATTAACGAGACTAAATAAAAACACAGATGGTTTCTACTAAGTGATGGAACTGAAAGTAATGATGTGCTATCTTAAGCCACTGTCCTGCAAAATCAGAGACCAGGATAAACAAAAATCTGATTATTCTAGCTGAGTAGCAGAGTTGGAATAAATATGTCCTCTCTCTATCTGAATCCTTGTCTACACCGAAAAACTGAGTCATATTAAAGAATGGTTGTCAAGAATTAGCCCCTTTGAAGTAATGCAAGAACAGCAAGTTTAGACTAGAAAAAACATTTAACATCATTTGAGAAAATGCTCTCGAGACATAAATTTTTGGGGAGAAATGAGTACAAGAGATGGAGTACAAGGTCCCAGAGATGTGATGTGTTTGAAACCTGTAGGTGTTTCAGTGGTTCAGAGAATGATGAAACAAGAGCAAGAACAAGAGCACTTGTTGTGTCCTTCACTAACCAATATGTTTTACATTTAGAATGAACCAAAGAGCAACTTCAAAATATTGCAGACCCAGGTGCTATTTTTTTCATACTTGAGATTTGAAAGTAAAAATAAATGGTTATATGTATTTAGATAGATTTAATAGGTTCAGATAGTTTCATTTAGAAATGATCAAAGTTAATCTTTGATAGTAATTTTACTTAACAATAAATATAAAATCAAACTAGTACAAAATGAATAAATCAACTTTGTTTTACTTTTTAAAACTCATGCATACAACATTTGAAATGTTATTTTATATCCAAATTGCATCTGGTTGTTACTGGTACTTAGATATAACAAAATAAAAAGGCAGGTCTTTCCTTTAACCCAGAGTTTTAACATTATAAGTATTCAAGAATTATACCATTCAACCTAATCTTGCTTAACCCTATAGCTTATAAAATCACAAAAACAGAAACCTACTTTTTTTGCAGTTTTCAGTAGTTTTATCTCTTATTTGGTATGATTATGTTGTTTTTATATGGACGTCTGGAATTTTTTGTCATAAAAGTCATTTGTCCTGCTAGAGTTCATCTTTCAGAATGCTGAAAAGTAATCTGAGGAATGAAAGTACAGTATATGACAAGACAGTGATGTTTGTTTCAAGATGCCTGAAACCCCAACCTGTTGAGAGACTGCTGAAATTACATTGTTTTTTTTTTTTGTTGTATGTTTTTTTTTTTTTTTTTTTTTTTTTTTTTTCTATTTTTTTTATTTCTAAAATTTTAATTAATTTTTTAATTTGTAATGTTTTTTTAATTTTAAATTTTTTTTTTTTTCTTTTGTTTTTTTTTTTTTTTTTTTTTTTTTTGTTTGTTTGTTTTTGTTTTTTTTTTGAACTTAATCTAAACTAGTTTTAAAATGCCTCAGAGCTTTTTCCTTTTACACAGACTAATAGATCTTCATTGGAACATTTGTCTAGATACTCTTATTGATATTTTTTCAACTTCATCTATTTAGCTGTTTCTGTACACCCTGGAGACATAGTAAATAATCTCTTTCTCTACTTTTCCATGTACTAGTCAAAAAATAATAAATGGTTACAGCTTCAATTTAGCCAAATTTACTTACTTATTTTTTAAATCTTATCATACACACCCCCACAAACACCCACACACTCAGCACTATGTTTCTTTCATCAACAAACCAAAACATCCGTCAGACACCAACAGCAAAGATGGCAGCTGAGGAACTTTTTGGGAGTTTCTGGGAACAATTCAGGGGGAAACATCGAAGACTGCTGGTACCAAGGAGACAACTCTGCAGTGCTTACCACAAGAGTAAGGAAGCCTCCTACACAGGGCTGCAAGCGTGTACTTTTTGCATCCATACAGATAGAGGTAACAAACTATCACTCCTGAGCATTTACCTGCTCCAGATACCATCAATTGCCAAATTACATTCAATCACATTCTCAAGGTTCTTTAAAAAGAAGTCAGCTGAATTTTTTTCTTCTGATCTTTCCTTTGTAAATAGTTTAATTGCAGAAGTACTCAGACATGGATTTAGATGATACTTTCCAGAGGCAATGCCTCTCTTTTACACCCTCTTGAAAGCTGTCAGTCTTTGATGAGTTGACAGTGAACCCTTTAACTGCAAATGTTTGGATAGCACATCTCAAGATGTGAGGCCTAATCCATTCTTATATCACAAATAACTGGTCAAGCAATTGATCCACAATGTGAACTGGATCCTGTTCCTGAGGATTAAGGAGGCAGCAGCACTGCTTTGCACTTGTAAAATTAATCATATTCTCATTTTGGCCAATATTCATAGAAACCCTTTATCATTTGCAAAGCTTCCTATAAACATCTAAGGGGGAAAAAAAAGAAGAAGAAAGGAAAAGAAAAAGACAGCTATTCCATCTGAAGTCTGAAATAATTTATATAATTTATGCTGTTACAGAAATTTAACAGCATTGATCTCTATAGAAATCCACCTTACGTCAGTAGAAAAGAGAATAAAACATTGTCCATGAAATTATCACTTGAGAATTTTTTTAGACAGACTAAACTGCAGGTCATGCTACAAACATATCTTCAACCATAACGCAAATCCCTTTGAAAAAGAAGGAAATGAAATCTGAGGCAAAGAACTTTTGGGGAAGATGGAGAGAAAAATGGCAAAAATCCAGAGAGCCATGGTAACTGAGATATACAAATTTAACTCACTTTTCAGAGACAAGTGTGTAAGGATATAATGCAATTTCATGTATATTCTTGCATTTACAATATATACATCTACCTCTTTATTAGGTTATTTCCTACAGAAATTCTGTGTTCTGTTGCTCTTCAAATTATCTAAGTATGCTTTCCCTCTGGAAGCCAGTATCTTTGACTTAAAAGAAGATTGAAGTACTCTGATTAATTTAATAACTATTTTCTTTGCATTAGAGAAAAAAAAGCCACATAGAGGAGCGCTCAAGTAGCCCTGGTATTTTCTGTAATGCTGCTGGAATAATTAAGCAAGCAGAATCTGAGGCTCTTTATTTTTAGCAGATATATATATATATCTATAAAAGAATATTTTTCCACCTAATACAACAATTTAATTGAAACAATAGTGACATAATTGATAAAATTACATAATAATTATAGTGCTTTAGAGCAAGCTATATTAAGGTATGACTCATCACTCAGTACATAAGAAGGTACTGAACTACGTCAAATCCAGCAGGTCAGCGCAATATGCTGTAGCTTCAGCCAAAAATGAAATTTAAGATCAGCAACCTTTTGTTGATAAGTGGAAGAAGAAACAGTTGGGAAGTATGACCATGAATTTTATTTTACTTTGATGAATTATGTTTTAAAAGTGACGAATGAATAGCTGTACAACTACAATTAAGATTTACTTAATACATTTTAGTATTTGAATTTCACACTTCTCTGGCAAAACATATGAGTTTACTTTATTGAAAAGGGAGAACTAGTCCACTCCTCAACTGGTGAAATAATTGGTGAAGTGGAAATGCAAAGATGGAATTTCCTGAGATAATTAGATTTTTTTTTTTTTTAGAATACTTTATCAATAATAATTTTGAAGGATATGCTGCACAGTGTAACAATCAGGCATAAAGCACAACATTTCCCATGAAATATTTTGAATGATTTACTGTAATAGAATTCTACTGAAAACAATTCTTATAAAAACTGCAGAGCCAGAGTATATGCATATTGGACAGAACTGTACTGAAAAATTCTTCCTTGAAGAAGAATAACAAGCCCTACTTATTATGCGTAATATATATATCTTATATTATTTCCTATCTATTAAGATTTTCTTTGATATTAAAGATAGACCCCGTTAACAATATTAAATAACATATCATTATATATTATACATCATAAGCAAAGTTAATATACCTAGCTTTCTCTATCAATAAGTGTGATGTTTTGTACTTACCAGGTGTAAAATTATATCGAGCAGAAAACCCCATAGATTCCAGCTCACCATCAGCAAAAAATTTAATCCACAGAAATCTGCCACTGGATTTTATCATAGGTGGATTTTGCTGTCCACAGAAACGTCCAATGATTGGAGAAAAGCCAAAAGGTCCATCTCGTACTTCAATGTGGTCAAATTTACATTCCCAAGAAGGCTCTATGGAATATTTTTCATCAAAATGTAGTTCAATGCATTGTCTAGGGGCAGCTGGAGATGAAAAGAAAGTCATTGCATTATTTTCTAAAGCAAAATCCTTCAAACTTGACACAAAATTAAGAGAATCAAATAAACAACTTTTATATACCTTAACATATGAATCTTAACATTGTCCATTAAAAAAGAAAAAAAGCTTTCTATGTTTGAAAATTATTACCTTTTTTTTTTTTAGATTTTACACCATTGGTTTACTCATCTATTCACAGAAAAATGTGTAATTTTTTAGTGAAATTAAAGGAGATATCTATGACGTAAAGCAAAATACAATTTAAGAACAATTATGTCAAACACAAAAACTTTCTAAGAATCTTATGTATCTGAAAAAACAGTCTTGTCTTCTAATTGAGGGAAAATATGAATCAGAATACTTCTAAAATTAGTGCAAAGATGAAGAAAAGTCTGTTCGGAACTGTGGTATAGCACTAAGCAGAAATTTTTTTCCCATATGTACTGTAGTCAATTGCAGATCTGAGTACAATTCATATAAATTATCTCATTAAAACAAGGAAAAGTAAAGTAAATTCACATTTAAGAATAAAGATGAAGCAAAAGTAACTTACTAAAGAGCAAAAAAATATTCTTCAGAATAACCTTGAAGAAACTTTATAGTGGTCATTTTAGACAAAAACATAAACAACAACAAAAACACTTTAGTGATAGATACTAAAACTAGTAGCAATCACAATGATCTCAAATACAAAATTTTCCTGTCATCTCCTATGGAACTCAATACAGTTACTGGTCCAACTCCAGTACTTTGTTAAAAAGAAAATATTCATAGTTTTTAATAGTTTTATTTTTTAAAAGATGAAGAATCCATGCGATGTGCTGCTTCTATGCTTAATCCGATTGGTAGTTAAAAAGATATACTGGATTAATGTTCAGGTCTTGGTGTAGTAGTAAATCTTTTTGCTATAAAGTCTTCTGCAAAGACAAAGATTCGTTGTCACCACATCCTATGCCTCTCATGGGATCATGTCCTACATTTTACATGTTAGTAGAGAAATTTGCCCATTTTTTGCCATTCTTTTCACATTAAAATATGCAAGATCAAACTCCAAGTCTAGGACACATGCTTAACAAGGCAAATGCTGCCACTCTGGTAGTCAATATCTTTCCTTTTATTTCCTTAGGAATAATAAGACAATTATCAGTGTGACCAGAAGCTAGATCATGTATGTATTTTGTAATCTGAAACAGGAACTGCTGGGATGAGCTCATTACTTATTTAAGAACTGAGAATAATTAAAATAAGCTAAAGGTGTAGACATAAATTTTATACACTTTACATAAGATCACAGAAATAAAACCCATTTACAACTACCTCATGTAAATAAGCATGGGTTCATTTTGTAAGACACTGAAGAAGTAGGTTAATAACACAAATTATTTGAGATGAAAGAGTATTTTAATAGTTTTACTTTTTAATATATTGGAATGATTTATATGTAATGAAATATTTAAAGCAGAAAAGAAGCCCTACTAATTGCTACACATTTGAAGGAATTCAAAATTAGGAAAGTATTTACTATTGGCTCATTGTTATTTACATAAAGTTGTAGGAAATTGACTTGTATGTATTCTCTGCAATACTTTCATCTTGTGATCTTGGTGCCCACAAAAATTCAACAGTAAAATCAAAACTTAAAACTTTACATAGAATTGATGAAATTCAGAACTCCTGAAAACAAAACTATCTTGAAAATGG
>JACDJE010000167.1:4366238-4395371 GCA_016647715.1 Pavo muticus | reverse complement strand
AAATTTGAAGTTAAGTTTTGTATTTTCCTTAGACTACGAACATCACCTTATTTTATTACAAGAAATGACAGCTACATCTTTTATTAGCTCCTTATTGCCTGTCAGTTGAAATCTTATTCCTAAAAATAAGCAAGGCACCCAAACGCAATTGTGTTTCTTGACTCAGTACATACAGTGCAATGTCGGTTTTTTTTCAGTTTTAACCATCCATTATGTGGCAATCTCTCTATACAGCACATTCTGCCAGCCTCCTTCTTTCACTTCCACAGTTGAGTTTTTCTATTGATTTTTATGAGGGTTTGTTTGGACTCAGAAGATTTTATTCAGCAATATACGGAGCACTTCCTTCCTGTAGTCTAAGTTCCTTAGGCACTGATCAGCGTGAGGATGGATAGGATGGCAGAAAGAAGACCAACCATATGTACACAAATTTAGGCAATATGAAAGATTTTTTAGCTGAAATCTGCAAAATGAATGAAAAGACAAACAAGTATGAAAATATTTCTGACAGTTCTGTCAGAAACAGTAGTGCGCAATCTCTCATTTAGAGCTATGTCAAGGATTGGACACTTAATAGACAGATAAAAATCTTTTCCTCTGGAACTGTGTTTAGTGGTGTTTCAATCACAAGAAAAGAAAAAATTATCATTTCTGTCTTGCTTTCTCCTTCTGTAGTTAATCTCTGTGTTTATACAATAAATAGCAGAATTAAGCACTGGGGGAAGAAGAAGCATGAGGAAAGGGATAAAAAGGATTTTCTCCTTTTTATCATAAAGGAGAAGAAGAATCCCTTTAAAGATCAGGATTGAATTAGCTTGCTTTCATTTGTAACATGTAGGAGAATTAGACAATATATGTGAATGATTTTCTCCTTGAACCAGAGGATGTCTTTCAGAAGATTACTCAGTCTCAGTCAAAAATTTCCCAACGTGGAGGTACTCAAGGTGAATTGCCCCTGTAAATTTCTGTTAAAATCTTTCTTATGAAGTCACAATTAGTCCAGCATTCATAATTTTCTGGACCATTTCAGGTTGTCTCATCCCAGCCCTACTTTGCCATTGATTACTATGTCCTTTAATAACTAAGTGAATTAATTCCTCTTGGCGTAGATAAAAAAACTTAAAGGATTCCAAGTAGACATGAGTTACTCCCACGCTCTTATACAGAAAATGCCTTGAACTGCAAGAAACAGCTAAGTTCTGAAATGGAGGAGAATTTGTTTTACAGTTTTATGGATAGCAATCTATCCTTCTGAGGGTGAGAAAGAAGAAATATGAATGATATTTCACTTCTCTACACTTAAAAAAAAATAGTGTGAATTCTATGCTGATGTATATAATTGCAGATGTACCTTCCGTTATGATCTCTTTGCAAATGTTTTTTGTTGCTAGATTCCAAACTACGGGCTGGTAATAATACAACTATACACAACCTGACATTTGGAAATGCTAAAATGAATCACCAAGCCAATCAGCACATTTACATTCGTGCTTTGGTTCAGATTAGGAGGGTGTTTTTGAAGTGAATCTCCCAATTGCCCCCACTTACCACATTTTGGATTGCAAATTGGAGCAGTCTATTAGTGTGTGAGTTGTATTATTTATGGATGAAACTAAACTGAAAGATGTTTCAGGAGCAGTCTTTTTTGCCAGCACCTGAAGTGAATACAGTAAACAAGAATAAAGTTATGCTAAACCTAAGTAACTCCCCTAAAAACAGATACTGATAAGATATGAAGATCTCAGTAACACCCATTTCACCTTTTGAGTAAGATCTTTTTGCACTGAATTACTCATTAGCCTGGAGTTGCCCAGTATTTCTTTCAATTAGGACAGAAGCTGAAACAATGGAAACTGGTCCCTGTTTGATGTCAGGATAAGCATCTTCTGGTCACTTAAAACCTATTATCACCCATTTTCTGGGCATTCACAGACCTCTCTCATGTAAGTGCAGAAGGACTCTGGGGCTCAGTGCCTCCAACCAAATGCCCTGAACACAGCAGGTTAGAGCTCCTCTTTTCACTAGCTTTTCTTGGAAACTTTTCTTGTTTCCCTCTTACAGGCAGCCTGGATTATAACACTTAAATATCAGAAAGAAACAGCGTAATCTAAACAAGGAAAGAAGAAAGATCTGGTGCTTTTTATCTGCAGAGTTGCTGATAATTAGCCGGCGATTTACTAAGTGCTAATTTGTCTATGAATCTTATATACATGATAGCTCATGATTTCAGTGAGGTAATAGACTTAATTTTGTACAGGATTCTTACTTCAGCAGCAGTAGTAGTAGTAGTAGTAGTAATGGTGGTGGTGGTGGTGGTAATGGTAGTAGTAGTAGTAGTATTTCCATCTGATTTAGCCTCACTCAGAAACTGAATTAATTAAAAGGTATTTGTTGTGTGACGCAGGAATTGACAAAGCTCCTTTTGCACTCAGTCTTCTCTTTAACTAGAGTGGTTATCTCAAAGTGGGATGCATCCCTGAAGGTGCATGAGACAATCCATTGGAAGGAGGAAGAAAATATTTTTTGTATCACTAGAAAATGAAATGAAATAAAATAAACACTAATTTTAAAATTGTGTTTCTTTCATGTTTGTCTTTTTTATTTCTTTTTTTAACGTATTTCATAATGTACATAATATATTAGTACAGTGGTACATGTGTATAATGTATAAGTAAAATGTACATGTATTGGAATGTACATACTCCAAATTTTAGAGATTCATGCACAAAAACTTTTGGGGACCACTGACCTAGAAAACCACTGCCAACTGTTATCTCTGAAGTAAACGATAGTTGCGAAAGTGCTAGCAAGGATTCAGTTGTTGAGGCTGATATATTTGACACAAGAGTTTCAAGGACCTTTTATTTTGACTCAGTAAGGGTCATTCCTAACAGAATTTCTTAGTACAGCATATGAGATGTCAGGGCTTTTTTTTTTGTTTGTTTGTTTAGGTTGTCGGTTCTTTTTGGTTTGTTCTGTTTTTTAAATTTTATTCTTCTTTTTGTTTGTTTGCTTTTTAGTTTTGGTGGTTTTTTTGTCTGTTTGTTTTTTGTAATTCACATATTCACACGCTGGTAAATTGTTTTATCATGAAGTATAGATTTATTGGTATGAAAGAACTCTTGAAATTCTGTGCTTATTATTGACAGAATCTGGAAGAAAGCTGTTAAACAGAAATATTGGCAAGCTCTCCTTTCCACTTTTGTAGGAGTTTTGTGATTACCACTGTGATCAAAATAAAGTTTTAAGAAAAAAGTGAAAATGAAAAAAACATATATATAATCAGTTTCCAAATAAGACATTTTAAGAGTACAGGCATCTCACGTCAAAACTTTCCCAAGATTACATTCTGAGTCATCTATCACAGACTAAGAATTTGAAGAAATCTGTTGAATATAAACCATAGGAATGTGCTTAATGGAAGCCAAAATGGCAGAAGCTAAAATTAATTCTAAAATATATATTTTCCTCCTTAAAAAACATCTACATCTTTAACTTACAACACAATGAAAATTTAATTTAAAACTGCTACTTGCATTTTTTCCACAAATATTTTTTCTAGCTGGTTGCCAAACAGCAGGCATATTATGTGATTGTGAAAATCCTTTTTATGTTGGGTAAAAGCACTAAAGAACTATAACTATTTGATTTTTATTATGAAGTAATAAATTACAAATATCTTATTAATTGCAAATATTTTATCAGTCCTTCTCTAATTACTTTATTATTAAAACTGTTGTTTAATACTAAGAAAGACTGCTAGATTCAAGGACGATATGAGGTACTAAAGGATTCAGTTTCCTATAGTAAAGAATAATTCAGGGTCATACAAAAGATTTGGATAGAAACATACCCATTTAAAAATCTATAACATAATCATTTGAGTGGAAAAATACGCTCTTCTGTGATTCATATTTACACACACACACAAAAATATTCCGAGAGTTTTTCAAACTTGCAAAATGTGTAGGCCATCTTTCGTTTTATATCCTAAATGTATTTAAGATTTCTAAATCTTGCTAAAATCAAATGCTACGTATCTGCATAAACACAGTCATACGCATATGCAGAATTTTGGAATTAGGTATTCCTAGTAAAAATTCTTTATCTTGTATAATGAAGATTACAAGTAAGTCAACTTTGAGGTTTTTGACTTCATTTTATTTGAACTATGCCAATTCAAATATGAACACTGAGACAAGGCAAAACATATTTAAATACTTCATTTCCATATTTACATAAATTAAAATAAATCCTTTCTGAAATCTTTCTCAATCTTAACATAAAAAAAAAAAAAAAATTGGGGGAGAGAAGAGCAGCGATAAGTGGTGGGAGTCTGAGGGGAAGAATCTTGATAAGATACCAGCTGTGGAAAATGTTAATCCAAAATGAAAACACCAGATAAAACCATGAGGCTCCCAAGTGGAGGAGTAAAATGTAAACTGTAGGATGGTCTTCTCAATATGATCAAGTGACTTCATCTTCATGAGGACTCCAGTGCCTGCAGGCAGCCAATAGAAGCTGCTGATGGACTTCAGGAACTTTCTACTAGTGTAAGTAAAATAGTTCTGGGCATTGCTTCTACTGGTGTTCTGAAATATAACTCTCTATCAATTCATAGGGGAACAGAAAATTTCTCCTATATCAATCCTCTTTAACTAATTATGTGCAAATGCTCTAATAGAGCATTCGTTTGCCTATTGTTTTGCCATGTGTAAATGGAAAATGTCCAGAAATAACCATTGTGATAAAGAATTATAGCCTAATGATTGATGCCATTGGGATCTTGGCACAATGTACAGGTAGACTATGCACCACAGTGAATATCCTTGTTTCAACGGTTTATTAGATATTAGCTGATTCATCTTAGTTAACTCTGAGCCATCTCTTTACATCTTTGCCTGAACTGCTCTTCCTACAACTGTATTTAGGAGAAAAATATCCAATAGCAAATGCACGTCCCACCTGAAAATTTTTGTTTAAAAATAATGATTTACATAGGGATTTTGTGAAGAAACATAAGAAAGTACTTGCTCTCTACTGTATGTTATAACAAAGTTTAATTTTGTTATGAAGATACTTGGATTTTTCTTGAAGCTTGTTAAATATTGTCTTTGGCATTGACAATGGAAATGAAGTCTTTATTAAGACTGAACAGAATGGTTTCTCCTACCTGACAGTATAGAATCTTAAAAGAATTAATTGGAAAGTTAAACTAATTCTTATTTCATTAATGTTCAATTGGAACATCTTTAGTTCATTTTTCCAGGGAATTGTTAATAGGACTCAATTTATATTTAAAGACAAATACTCCTTTTTTACACTAAGGAGGCAGAGTGGCTCTATTTTATTATTTAAATGGAATGCTTGTAATCTCATGCAGTGGAAAGGAGAGCATGAATCTTACTGTCTAGTCAAACATTTTATCCTTGTGAGAGAATAAGGGAGGTAGTGGCAGGTCACACATTTTGGACAGAAATACATTATTGTTAGATTGCATGAAAATGCTCATTACTGTAAACCTCATTCAAAAAAGACACTTATTATAATGTCTTTGAGAAGAAGAATTTGAATGTTGCATGTTATTTTTCCACTGCCAATTCAGCGTCTTTGTGATATCCATCACAAGGGTTATATATGTAGCATATACAGCAAAGCTACAAGTAAATAAATGATGTACTGGTAACTAGATTGAGATGACAGTAAAAGAGGAAGAGTTATATGGGAACACTGAATTAGAAGTAGATGCCCAGCTGGGTCAGCAGGTGTAAATCAACAAAATTTCACTGAGGCTGTTGGAAACACATTTATCAGTCCAGATGAAGCTCAGTTTTAATTACCAGCTTCTAGATTAGCACATAGTTTAGACTGGCATTGTACTTTTCTGCTCTTAATCGCGGGTGGGGAGAAGAGGGAAGGCTGGCAGGGGATGGAAAGACTGGATTTGTAGTGACAAGCAGAACATGCTCCTAATGTATACCATTGCAGACAAATCTCAGGTAAAACTGCTTCATTACAAATACATCAGAATACCAGAAGCTTCACTATTAAATATTAAACCAACGTCTGGCAGTGAAAATTAAATACTTCTGAGATCTGAATTCATCTACTCACCAGCGACCTCTGATGGATATATTCGGGATCATACCATCCAGTTACACCACTCAGCAAGTGTCTGAGGTTTAAACACAATGACCATGAGTAAAAACCAAATTATGTAGAGGTTCTCAGATATACAAGCAAATCCAAGATGTAGTTGACACAGGAAGAACACGAAAAGCACTCCAGAGAGCCACTGACACAGCATCACTTACAAGTGGGACTGGCAACTGGATGAGACTGTTTTATATTTTTACATACCGCATGTGAATTACACTAGCAGTCCCTGCCTCTAACAGACACACTAATGCCACATCTGTCCCTCCTTGGGTCTTTTTACTGCTTCCAAACTTATTTGCCTGAGGAGTATTTCTTGTTCTGTAAAACTGGAGGTTTTGCTTTTAGGAGACTGGCATCAAAATACTCTAAATGAAGGATAGTGTTAGTAGGTATCAAGGTAGTCATTTTTGCAAGATAATTATAAATACAGAATCCTTCCTTTACTACTCTTTACACCAGTACATCGTTACCAGGTGAACATTTCTCAATTTCTACTTTAAAATGCATGTCCTGTTATTTCATTTCTATAATAGTTCTTCATAGTTAAATGTGGTAAAAAACAGTATCACAGTATTTGTAGTACACATTTCTTGCAAAATGCACTGTTTCTTTTCCAAGGGCAAAGCTTGTGGAAAGGTAATCATCTTTGTTTAAAATCCTCAGTAGGGCAACATCTCATGTCATTAGGTCAATAATGCTACAATTGGCTTTGATTTCCATTTTCTGAACAGCTTTTCATTCACAGTTCATATATGCGGTTTTTCACAGAGGTCTTCATGGTTAAATTAATTGTATGAACTTGCACATGACAGTTTTTTTAATTACAGTTCTGCTTATCCAATGTATTCTGCATCAGCTTTCTAAAATGAATAGCCTGAAGTTTAGCTACTCTATTTTAAAACTGCCAAACATTATTAGCAAAGCAGAGAAGCAGTTCAAAAAGTAATTAATTCCAGGGCTTAGAGTAAACTGCTATTTTAATTAAAAGCGCACTAAATACTAATGTCCTGCTTCTTCGTACTTNAAAAACACCAAAACGCGGAGCCCACACACAGCGGAGCGGAGCAGCCCTTCCTCCCGCTCGCTCTCTCCCTCGCTGCCTTCCACCGATCACGGCCGGCTCGGTCCCATCACGGCGAGCTCCCGGCAGCACTGCCGGCAGCGGAGCATCGCGGCAGCGGGCACGGCGGCGACCCGCGCCTCCGGGTGCCGGCGGGCGGCGGCGGGGCGAGCCGAGCCTTAGTCCCCAGCCTCATACAGAACCCAGAGCGGAGGGAAACATCTCCTGCAGCACTCCGCGCCCAGCGACTTCCAGCCCTTCGGCTTCTTTTGATGCATTGAAGAAGGGATTAATGGGTCCGTCATCAGCTCCCCGTGCTTGCTCCTCTGAAGGGGTGGGGGTGGGCGGGAGGGAACCCAAAGAGGAGGGGTGGGGGGAAGAAAGATTTACCAAATAGGGGATTTAGTCATATTTGTGTGCAATGCGATCCTTATTAGAGAAGAAATCCTTTAAAATCGAACAAATCCATTTTGCAAAAGCCTCTCTCCCCCTGCGCGTTGCGTTGTATCAAGCGGTTGCAGCGGCGAGAGGCTGAAAACACATGGCACCGTCTGAGGTCCTCTCGGGAACGGATGGAGCGAGACGGAGACGGATGAGGGTTAGCGATGTCCCCTCACTGCTCCGGTCCGGAGCGAGGAGCAGGAGGAAACCCTGGAGACTCTTCCATTCATCCAGAGCAGGGGAAGGGTAGGGGAGGGGAGGGATAGGGAGGCGGCAGTGGTGAGGAAGGAACGATTTCAGAGCTGGGGAAGGAAGAGTGAGAGGAGAGGGGTCGTTTCCCCTCGCCCCTCAGCTCACGGATGAGGGAAATGCTCGAAGTCCCTCCCTGAGCTGCACCTGATGCCAACCGAAAGGATGCTCCCCTTGGAGAAGAGGTTTCTCCATTTGCACGCACTCACTCACAAAAGGGAGTAATAAAAGTTTCTCCGCTAATCCTGCTACCGCAGATACAATGATTGCCTCTTCCAATCAGCCCTTAGACGACAGCAAAATCTCTCCCGTTCGCTTCCCCCCTCCCTCTCCCAGGCTTATCCGCTTCTTCAGCTATATCCCCCCCACCCTCAGGCCCCCATCCCTCCGGCTGCGGAGGGAGAAGAGTGGGGCAAACATACTGAGAGTACTGAGACGAGCGGAAAGGATTTCAGCGAGAAAAAGCGGGGAGAGGGCGGCGGATGGAGGGGGCACACAGCACGAGGGGGTTAGGGGAAGGGGGATCTGTGCCACCGGGGTGCGGGGGAAGCGGGCGGCCGCTGCTCCACACCCACACCTGATGCTCTGCGCTCTACGGGAAAAGTGCGTCTAGGGGCGGGGAGCTGCCGGGGAAGGGGCTGCGAAGGAAGAGAAGATAAAATCCGGCCCGGGATCCGCCTCTGCGCGTAGAGCGCAAGCAGACGGCACGGTGCGTGCCCGCGGCCGGGCGTGGAGGGGCGATGCGCGCCCGCGGAGCGGGAATGCCGCTGCCTGGGGGAGGGGAGAGTGCGAGCTGCGGGACCACTGTGTTAGGGCAGATTTTTAACGAGCCAAGGGTTTATTTGCCGCCTTTGGGACAGCACTGAATCCAGGAGGGGAACCATGGGAAACCCTCAGGTTGTTTTGTTTTCCCATTAAATCGCCATGCTGTAACAAAGAACATCACTTTTATTCTCACTCTGTGGATTGTCTGCTCTACTCTGAAATCAAGGAAATATTTTCCATTGGCACTTATGAATGCAGGCAGTCAGTGCAGCAGCGTGCGCCTGGCGGTGAAGCATAGGGGATCCTGGCTGGCAGAACCAATTGCTAACGTGGCCATCAGCCATCACACCGTCAGCCCAGCCTTGAGCCTTCACAAACCATGTGGGGTGAGAAGGACACAGCCACAGGATTCTGCAGCAAGCTCCCTACAATAAGGAGTGTAGGAAAAATAGGACTGTGAAAAGATTCACCTGTGTTTTGTGCAATCCATCTTGCCATTAGCAACATCAAGCCTGCAGCTGTTAATCTTAATAAACTGTCCTGCTCTGCTTTCCAGCCCTCTCAGCGCTTTCTCTGACCTTCCCTAGTCTCTCCCACTGCAAGTTAAAGAACTTCATTTGTTCCGTAATTGAAAGTCATCTGATTTATCCATAGGATAAACTTCCATACTACAGATGTGCAGTGTGCCTTAGTCAAGCAACAGTAGGATAACTGAAAAAGGACAGTGCTGAGAACAGTCAGAGGAGCGTTTGTAGTCAGTCAGATGTTTTTTTGGCAGGGTGATGCAGCCATCCATATGGCTAAGTTTCAAGTTATAGTTATTTAAAAGAAGGTTATAGAACAAGTAGGCACAAAAGCGCTGATTTTGCTCTTCTGAGGAAATGTGCTGTGTCACACTGTATAACAGCAAGCCTCAATGTTTTCCCTTTTCAGAGTTGGGGTTTTACATCTTCAAATATCTCAGATCTCTTTTGGTTGGCACTCTTCATTTGAAGGATACCACTGCAGCAGTATTGACAGTGACTGGTACATTGCAGGTAAGCCTAAATTATACCAAAATGTAATCAGCAATTGTCACAACAGAGTAAGACATCCACAGAAAAGCTGAGGAATGGCCACATTGACCATTATCTGTTCTATTGAAGATACATCATGGGGACATGTCAGGATCTACATAACTGGATGCGAAAAAACTTGTTCAAATGCATTTGTAGAATCATAGAATCGTTCGAGTAGGAAGGGGCCATTAAAGGTCATCCAGCCCAACTCCCCTGCACACAAGGTTTGCAAGTTAGAGACTGACCAAAACCACTTTCCAATTATATAGAGCTCTTTCTTATAGAGAGTATGAAATTTTGAACTTCATACAACCAGTATAGTCTTCACCAGCACATTTTGGGGGCTTTACATTTCATTTTGTCACAGAATCTGTTTGTATCAGCTTTGTATCAACCAGCATACATTTTTCACTACACTGGTTTTGTGTGGGTAAACATTCATATAATTAGTGTGGGCTCATTTTTCCACCTTTAATGAGCCAGTAACCATGTCCTACATTTCTATTGAGCAGTAAACTAAAATAATAATAATAATAGTAATAATAATAAAGGAATAAAGATATTCACATTTAATAAATGACGACATGTTTAAAGATTTATTATTATTATTATTATTATTACTATTTTAAATGGGAAAGAATACTGACCATAAGCAATTTTCTCAAATGACATCTTATTATTGTTTGGAATTCTCTGGATTTTGTTTGGTAAAACTCCAATTGATTTTTAATTGGTTTTAAGATGTTGGGTGTTATTTTTTTTTTTTTTAAATTTGAAGTTAAGTTTTGTATTTTCCTTAGACTACGAACATCACCTTATTTTATTACAAGAAATGACAGCTACATCTTTTATTAACTCCTTATTGCCTGTCAGTTGAAATCTTATTCCTAAAAATAAGCAAGGCACCCAAACGCAATTGTGTTTCTTGACTCAGTACATACAGTGCAATGTCGGTTTTTTTTCAGTTTTAACCATCCATTATGTGGCAATCTCTCTATACAGCACATTCTGCCAGCCTCCTTCTTTCACTTCCACAGTTGAGTTTTTCTATTGATTTTTATGAGGGTTTGTTTGGACTCAGAAGATTTTATTCAGCAATATACGGAGCACTTCCTTCCTGTAGTCTAAGTTCCTTAGGCACTGATCAGCGTGAGGATGGATAGGATGGCAGAAAGAAGACCAACCATATGAACACAAATTTAGGCAATATGAAAGATCTTTTAGCTGAAATCTGCAAAATGAATGAAAAGACAAACAAGTATGAAAATATTTCTGACAGTTCTGTCAGAAACAGTAGTGCGCAATCTCTCATTTAGAGCTAGGTCAAGGATTGGACACTTAATAGACAGATAAAAATCTTTTCCTCTGGAACTGTGTTTAGTGGTGTTTCAATCACAAGAAAAGAAAAAATTATCATTTCTGTCTTGCTTTCTCCTTCTGTAGTTAATCTCTGTGTTTATACAATAAATAGCAGAATTAAGCACTGGGGGAAGAAGAAGCATGAGGAAAGGGATAAAAAGGATTTTCTCCTTTTTATCATAAAGGAGAAGAAGAATCCCTTTAAAGATCAGGATTGAATTAGCTTGCTTTCATTTGTAACATGTAGGAGAATTAGACAATATATGTGAATGATTTTCTCCTTGAACCAGAGGATGTCTTTCAGAAGATTACTCAGTCTCAGTCAAAAATTTCCCAACGTGGAGGTACTCAAGGTGAATTGCCCCTGTAAATTTCTGTTAAAATCTTTCTTATGAAGTCACAATTAGTCCAGCATTCATAATTTTCTGGACCATTTCAGGTTGTCTCATCCCAGCCCTACTTTGCCATTGATTACTATGTCCTTTAATAACTAAGTGAATTAATTCCTCTTGGCGTAGATAAAAAAACTTAAAGGATTCCAAGTAGACATGAGTTACTCCCACGCTCTTATACAGAAAATGCCTTGAACTGCAAGAAACAGCTAAGTTCTGAAATGGAGGAGAATTTGTTTTACAGTTTTATGGATAGCAATCTATCCTTCTGAGGGTGAGAAAGAAGAAATATGAATGATATTTCACTTCTCTACACTTAAAAAAAAATAGTGTGAATTCTATGCTGATGTATATAATTGCAGATGTACCTTCCGTTATGATCTCTTTGCAAATGTTTTTTGTTGCTAGATTCCAAACTACGGGCTGGTAATAATACAACTATACACAACCTGACATTTGGAAATGCTAAAATGAATCACCAAGCCAATCAGCACATTTACATTCGTGCTTTGGTTCAGATTAGGAGGGTGTTTTTGAAGTGAATCTCCCAATTGCCCCCACTTACCACATTTTGGATTGCAAATTGGAGCAGTCTATTAGTGTGTGAGTTGTATTATTTATGGATGAAACTAAACTGAAAGATGTTTCAGGAGCAGTCTTTTTTGCCAGCACCTGAAGGGAATACAGTAAACAAGAATAAAGTTATGCTAAACCTAAGTAACTCCCCTAAAAACAGATACTGATAAGATATGAAGATCTCAGTAACACCCATTTCACCTTTTGAGTAAGATCTTTTTGCACTGAATTACTCATTAGCCTGGAGTTGCCCAGTATTTCTTTCAATTAGGACAGAAGCTGAAACAATGGAAACTGGTCCCTGTTTGATGTCAGGATAAGCATCTTCTGGTCACTTAAAACCTATTATCACCCATTTTCTGGGCATTCACAGACCTCTCTCATGTAAGTGCAGAAGGACTCTGGGGNCATTTTTTTTTTTTTTATTATTCTCTTCCAACTCATTCTAAATAGGAAAAATGACTGGTATATAGTAGATCTTCTCACCATATTCATTTTGCATAAAATAACAAATCTCAGTTGTGACGTTATGGCAATAGCCTTGAATAGGTAAAAAAAAACTTAAGGTCCACAACACTTTTCATGTGAAGCTGTGGAGTTGTGGTTTCTATTCTCTTTAAATTTACTTCTCCAGGTTACCCATCCTTTATGTTATACATAAGGGAGGCACCTCTACCTCTGAAGAAACAAGAGTTTTAGGCATTTCAATTTGTACTACAATTTTGCTGTCTCCTTTTTGGTGATTTCATCTCCTTGTGGAGAGCAATGAAAGCCTCAGCAGGTTGTCTGCAGTGTGCCAAGAAGCATAGCACTCACAGCCAGATGAGAACTTCCATCAAGATAATGACCATGGCCTGAAGGAACTTGAGCTATAAGGCATCCATGGGAAACATGGTCTGTTTTCTAGAACAGAGTGCTCACTTTGCCCTGTGATTGTGTGACCACTGCTTGGTGCTAGCTCAGGTACGTATGCAGCAAGCTCCTTTGTACAACATAAATCTGCCTTATTACATACGCCTGCCATATGTGCTTCACTTCTTAGCTGAATCACTGCAATGTAACTCCCTTCAGCATGAAACTTCCTATACAGAAAAAATTATAGCTTGTGCAGGAAAATACAAAAGTCACATATTTTTGGCAGGAACTAGAAGGACTAGGCTTGTTCTTTCCTGTCCATGGTACTTGTTTTCGCTAGCATTTCTAGTTGAGTTATTTCTTTATGGTCAGAGCTTAGGGAAACTAAAATATCAATTCAAAATTTGTTGAGGAAGACATAGGCAACAAGCTTATTCATTCAATTAAAAAAAAAGTTTAATGTACATTGTAAGCTAAGTCTGTAAGAACTTCCTAAGATAAAGATGCTGGATTTTTATTTTCATGGAACTTGTGTTAAGTTTTATGACCACCATGTAGCAAAAGGAAAAAAAAAAAAATACTCCCCTTTCTTCCCAGATACAATGTTTATCTCTTTGATCTTTTTTTTTTTCTTTTTCATGACTCAGACTATGGAGTTAATCTACGACGCTGTATCCTAATGAATTATATCAACATGTTGACCACAGGCCTTTATTTTATTTTTTTTGTTTCTGGAAAATCCCATGCTGGATGGAAGAAGCTTTTCATAAAATATGTTTTCGTGAAACTAGCACATTGACATTAAAAGTTTCACTTCGAGAAGTTTTTTTTTCTATGGGAAAAAAAAAATCTTCTATAAGTCTCCTCCCTGAAAAAAAATATATATATACCTTCTAAAATACATCAAAAACTTGAGTGGTGCTAGATACACTGGCTGCTGATTTACTAAAACTGTTTTGGACAGCTCATAAGGCTTCTATAGCTCAAGTGCCAGGTACGGTCAGCTGTGGAATTTGAGAGAGACTGGATCTCCAAATCTGAAGCATAAATATCCATGCCACTAATACTATTGAACTTGGCTCCTGAATTTACAGTACCAGCATAGATACCCAGAGAGAGATGTTCAATCATTAATTCTCTGGAGTTTAATCATTCACTTCTTTGACCATTCAGTGATCCAGGATCAGTGAAACTTTTTTTGGGTGTGCTACACACTTGAAGACCCAGTCTGCTTACAGATAAAATTTTATGTCTTCTTTTTTTTCTGGGAGAAAAGTTTATCAGGGCTATCATGGTATTATCTGACTAAGCGACACTGTCATGTGACATGTTAGTATGGGCCCAATGTTATTGATATGAGCATATATCCTATATAGTGTATCAAGGCTTATCTTGAGTTTTCAGCGTTTTCAATTTTAAGGTCCGGTTTCTTATAGTTTTCTAAGCTTTATCCCTTCTGCCAAGTATCTGATTCTATCTCTGTACTTTAGAAAAATGCCAAGAATGGATCAGCCGTTTCTCAGCCTGATGTACAGGAAAAATGTTCTCTTCATTAATTCTTTATTATAATTATTTCACTGAAAAGTTTTACAGAAACTTCATTTTACATAGAGGAATATGAATTTTCATTAAATTTCTAATGCCTTGTGCAAATTAATAAATGTCCATCCAAATTTGACTAAATTAAAAGACTTAGAAAGAATTAATTTCAGAAGCTTATTAGAGTTATCTTCATTCCAGAAGGAAAAAGTGATGGGAACAATAGGTTCAAAGGGACTAACACATAACTGAAACAATACTTCTTCTAGATGGTGCTATTGCTTAGCTCTTGTGGAAAAAATCTTTTTAGAATAGTATTAGATTGTGATAAATTAAAGTCCATATGGTTTATACAAACAAGGTATCATAATAAGATAACAAAAGAATTCATGTATAGCATTACCTAACTTTTGAATGTTCATTATAATGACATTTCCATGTACTTTTTAAGGCAATTTTCAAATTTTTAACTGGCAATTTTTTACATCTTTACATCTATATGTGCTTGTAATTGATCAGATGACCCACACAGAGATCAGAGGTCAAGGAGGTCTCCACAGGTGAAAGGGGAAATGGACTAAATCAGAGAAACGTCCTCTATATGTAGGTATGTATTTACATTTATTAGCACTTGCAGCATACTAATCAATTCCTAACAATCAGAATTTGATCCCTTCTGTTCAGATGCCTAATTTATTTATATGGATTTAAGAATAAAGGCTTCACTAGAGATAAATTGAGGGATTCAGCAGCATAAGTATTCAGGAAAGCCATAGTTCAAAACCCTTTAGCTGGCAAAAGTCCCAGGAACAGAGCACTTGTGTCATCTATTCAAAACATTATATGGCTCCATTATTGAAGTCTGTGAGCATCTCAGAGCTTTTATTATATTTATTTTCAAATCTTCATAGAATCATAGGAAAATAAAGCTGAAAGGGACTTTAAGAGGTCACTGAGTTCTCTGGCACAAGGCAGGAACAACTACTATATCTTTGTCATTCCTGATGCACGCTTGTGAAGCCAACCCTTAAAAATACCTAGTGTAGGAGATAACAAAGCCTAGATGGGTGATTTCTTTCCATGCTTCAGTGACCTTATTATTAGAACAGTTATGCTAATATCTAACCTGAATCTCTGGATGCAAATTAACCATATATTGACAAAGTGCACCATCCAACAGAACATGTCTAAGCATTACAAGAGTATGAGTTTATACTGATCTGAATGTCATTGTGTTACTCATTGGAAGCTTACTCCCCCAATAAGGGAGCTAGATTTTGCACTTTATGATTAGTTTAGTCTGGCTCAAACAGTATTCACAAGATGATATCAAAACCAGGTTCACCAAAGCATAAACCACAGGTTTAACACTCATAATCCCTCCAGATGGGCTGCAGAGGAGCTCTTTGCCAAATTTCTACTGCTCCTGGAAGCTATATGTGGAACTTTTAAAGTGATTCCTTGTTGGTTTATGGAAAGCATTTCAGTTTTAGTTGTGTTACGCCATTTAAACACTATGTGATATGGGATATAATATGACACCACATGCCTGAGACATTTGGGATGCCAAATATTCCTCCCTCATTTCTCTCCCATCTACTTAATGCAGTACATGAAACAAGTCCATCACTACTGTTCAACTTGCTGTTTTGGTTGATGCTACAAATCACCGTTTGGTTTATCACAGCCCATTTCTTCATAAGCCTTCCAAAACCAAGAAAAGAGACAAATGATAAAATCCTTATGCTTTATCCATAACATATAATGTGAAGGCAGAGTCTCACACAAGACCATGCTTGCTAGAATATAATTCCCAGATAATTCCTAAGTTTTCTAACAAATCTCAAGGACAAGCAGATAACTGCATTTGTGAAAATAATAAAGCAATAATCCTCATGATTCATACCAGTGTCTTTTCAAAATATTCAGAAATCAGCTGCCATACAGAAAGTGAGAAATTATAGGTGATAACATTTATAAGATCATTCAGAAGTTAATTCAAAAATGGTCCTAAGAGTTACATAGAATCCACTTATGATTTTGTACTGTGACTTAGTGTATTACAAAAATTGTATGTCCTTAAGTTTTGTTGTAGTGTAACTTAGAAAATGACCACAAATTCATCATAACTGCACTGTTTGCAAGGGCCTTTACCTCTGCAAAATAAATTATTTAAAAAACAAATAAACAAACATACAAACAAAAAAACCCACACCCTAACCCTATTGATCAGGCTTAATGAGTGAATTTTCATAACAGATTTGAGCCAAATAAACATATCACTCTTGTTTTATTTAATGGAATGCTCTATTTGCTACAGTCCACCACAAACCACATTCACTTTCTTAGTCATAAAATGAAAACTTTAATAGGATTAGCACTGGATTTTGTGGTACTTTTCAGAATCAGAAATACATGATACAGCAGAAAATAGAATGTAATCATTTGGTATCCATTGCTTCATAGTTTAATGAAAATCTGCCAGGGTAGATACTTAAAGCAGATATATAAGACAGGTAAAGACATTATACATATAATATGCAAGAAAGATGTAGTTCAATCAGAAAAATAAAAAAGAAGGTAAATTCTGTGTTGTTTTTTCATCACAGAAGTGAGGATATTTCCTTTTTGAAACTATTTCTTATGGATGAGTATATAGTGCTACTTAAACTGAAACTGTTGATAGAGGAATAAAAGGTGAAAGTAGTAATGTCTGATGTGAAAGAAAGCCAGGTAATGATCTCGATAACCATAGATCAGTCTGAGCTTAAAAGTGGGCAAAATGGTAGAAATTAGAGTTAAGGGTCACCTAAGGATAAATATGCCACGGTACAAATTATCAACATGGCTTTTGCAGAAGAAAGTAATTTCTGACATATTTGTCAGAGTTCTCTAATATACTAATAAACATGTGAGAGAGTGAAAGGCTATTTGGCTAATAGACCATTCTTGTCTCTCCAGTATAGTGTACACAAACAGTCAGTGACAACAAGGATGATTCTGCCATGGTAAGAAACAAAACATTGAAATAAATGGGCAGTTTTCACAGTTGTAGGGACTTTTCAACGAAATAGTTTCAAGTATTCGTTGTTAAGTACATTTTTATATCTAAATCTGAAAATTGTATGGGAAACGATGCAATATAGCTTGCTGAGAATACAAAATAATTCAGAACAGTCAAAGCTGAATCTATTACAGAGCTTTATAGTATTTGGATGATGCATCAAAAAATAGAAGATAAAGTGGCAGATTAACTTAAAGATGTAATACCAGGTAACATTTAAAAAAGAAATCACCTGGTGACATGCAGTAATAAACTGTACTTTACTATGATGCATTAAAGAGGTCTTGAATTTTTTGTGGGAAGGTTTTTAATGATAGTTAGAATTTTCAGCAAGCAAAAAGACGAGTACTATCAATGATTAGGAATGAAGAAAGAAAAAGTAGACATCTTGGTTAGAACTCAGACTCTTACAAGTTTTTTGCAGAATTTTACAGAAAAGTTAGCAGTTTTTTTAAATAAAAGCTGCATTTACAGAAAAATCTTCTGCTATCTATTTCCCAGTCATGAGTGAAATAATTTGTTCAACTTTTGACCCTTTTCATAATACTATTAGAGAGGTCATCTTTCAAAGAGAAAAAAATGGAATTCACTTTCATCATATGACTTGAGATACAAATGAAAAGAAATGCAAGTCGTTCAGAAGTTTTGGTCTTTCTTAATGTGATTAACATGATTTCAGGTGTTTTGAAAGCACTGGAGGAATGACATCCTGAAAATATTGATATAGCCACAATATGTAATGTTATGTTCCTACCTAAACATTAGGAGAAAGCTATTTGTCCTGGTTTAAAAGATAACCTCTCATCCTTAATCATCATCTGAATTTCCTTTCTTTTCTTGACTTAACATAAACTTGTAACTGATATTCTCAGTTTCTCTTCTGATTTGTTACAGACCTAGTGGAAAAAAAATTTAACTGATTTAAGGTTTGAACAACGCAGTTTGGTTGAGAGCAAATGTTCTGTTCATGTGACTGATTAAATGAATGGAAAGCAGAACAGAAACAGAAATAGAAGCACAATGAAGATGCCAGCTAGTTGGTTAATTTTGTTATACACCTTAAAGATGTCATAAATGAAAGGGAGTGTTTGCTTCATGGTGAATCTGAATTATTTTAGAACAGCTTTAATAATATTTGGACGTACTTCAGAATATGGAGCATCTGTCACATAATTCTCCTATATGATGCTGTTACCTGATTTTCCCATGGAGAGAAGATCCTTCTCTCCTGAAAATTGAATGTGACCATCCTGTCTACCCTTCTTAAAATATAATAATAATATAGTGGCAGACTATCTGACTGGAATCACATGGCAAGTTCAGAAGAGTTGTCTTACTTTTACAGGTAAGATAAACCCATTCAAAAAAGAGTATGTACTTTTTCATTGCAATTGCGTGTCATTAATTACAGGAGAACAGATAGAATTTAATTATTATTTTAATTTTCTTTTTTTTTTTAAGTTAAGCAATAGCTTTACCTAGACAAATACAGAATGGTGTAAAATGTGACATTTACAGTATGCTTTAAAGAAAATACTTGCAAATGGAAAAAATCTTACTTGGATGAAATTTTAAATGGCAGTGAATGAATTTGTATGACAGTGCATTAGAAATGATGATTAACTTATTTTCAGTGTTAATATAGCATAAAGCCATTTCAAAGACATTATAAAGAGGAAAATTTGAATGAGGTTGGACAATTGTTTACCATGCATGCACACTGAACACACAGAAGTACAATATGGCTTTAGTCTTCAAAGTTGCACAATCCTGGCATACATCAAAAAGATCCAAAACACATGAGAATGCATGTGAAGATAAACAGACTTCAATGCCAGTCTCCTCAGTTACTGAAGTACAGCCAAGGTGATGGCATGATCAATTGACTCTATGAGGAAAATAAATTACGTATTATTCAAAGATTTGGTGATGAACAAAGCACTTTGCAAAAATAGGACGTGAATACTGGAGGTTTTTCCTCATGGCTGCCCAGACAGAAGGTACAGAGAAAGAAAAAATGGAGAGGAACACTCTGACCATAGGATAGAATAGGTGATCACTTTATGCAAGCTTCAAAAAACCTCTTCCTCTGACCTTGAGGAGTGGATGGTGACTAATTAGTCTTCTCTGCTTTGACACCTACAGTTCACTGTCCTTGGGGCAAGCAGTGTGTAGCCATTTATCTCTGCATTCTTTAGTAGCTTAAAAAATGAGATGATAAGACATATCTAGGTTCACTACTAATGTGGATGTAGATGCAAGAATGTCTTACACTGTCAGATATATTAACATAATGTTAGAGTTTCAAAATCATCAGGGTATTCCATGATGTAAAAACATTCTGTGCAGCAAATGCTTGTCTGCAAAATGCCCTTGAGCAATATATTCTACTATTCCTACAGGATAACCATCGCAAAAGGAGAATATAGTTCTTCCAGGAGGTAATGAAAATTCAGACAAGATTTCATTTAGCAATTCCACCTGCAGACGCTTATTTTGAAGTCTTTCACATGGTGAGAAATGATGTTGGTGTCAAGAATAATAAGACAGTTCTAAATACATTGATAAAGGTCATGTAGGAAAAAAGACAGTGCTAATGGTATAGTCACATGTTTGGGGATATGAAAGTTTTGATAGTGATTTATTTTTGAGGGAGGCAAATATCACACAAGCTGTTCAAGTACCAGTTTGAGGGTAAATACCACTTAAAAAGTTGCTAAAGGCAGTCTCATGATGGTGACATGAATGATAGAGTGATATTAATAGCGGGTCCTTGGGACCTTTTTTATTACAAGTTGAAAATAAGCAAACACTTGAATTTCTGGTGTCTTATGAACTACCAAGTGACTGCTGTAATCCTCTATAAAGCTGATATAGTTCATTGCCTTAGGCTGCAGGATCTGTTAATAGAACATAGTGGAATAGAATAATTTCATTCTTCTTAAGATTTATGCTCATCTTTTCAGTCAAAATAAAATAAAAACCTTTGACTGCTTTAAGGATGTTGTGTGCCCTTTATGTTTAAAGGTTAGGATATTCACTTGGATGAGAGGATTCAAAAAAGTTTTCAGACAAAACTGAAAAATCTCAATCAAAATCTCTTCTATCTGCAGGTCAGGACCTTGAGCAAGCAGCCTAAGATTTTCACCAACATGGGAAACAATGCAATACAACAAAAAATGTTCTGACATGAGATGAGGTCACAATTACTTCTTTCTGAGTATATTTTTTGTGTCTCCACTCTGATCTATTTTTGCCAAGACAGTTTCAGAAGACCTCTAAAAGTTACAGACAATATATGCTTCCTGGCAAGAACTTTTTTTCTTTCAAATGAAATAAAGCAAAAGTTCTCTATCACACAGAGCTCATAGTCCAGACAAAAACAACTCTGAACATATTTATTACCAGAAGGGTGATTATACCTCCATTCATTTCAAATTTGATTAATCGGGTCAATTTTGGGGGATATTTTCAAAATGCTTTGTGAAACATTTCTGATCATATGTGCTTCTGATTAGAAAAGTATCCTGTATTTATAGATGATGGGATAGCAACTTTATTCTCAAAACATCTCTTCAGGAGCTGAAGCTACCAAAGAAGATCAACACATCCAGCTTCCTTGTTTCCATGTACCATAATTTGAACTTAGTTAATGCGTAATTTATTACCTGTGGATGCAGTTCTGTTCTGGAACACACTGTGAAAATGAAAGGTGAAAATTTTACGAACTATTTAATGATCTTTTCTCTGATCTTCCAAAGCAGCTATACATTTCACTTGGTAGACTTAGTTTGGATGATCAGTATATTTAAGCTGAAGAATAACTAAGTAGCCCATTCTGTGTTTGCCAGCTGGATAATTGCAGTCTTAAGGGAAAAAACAACATTAAATCAAGGGAAATGAAGACGTGATCCGATTAAAGAAACACATTTATGGAAATTGTTTGAAACTACCATAGTTTTCAATAATTTGAGATAGGAACAAGGTTGTGCAGGTATTTTCCTTAAGGCATTTATATAAATTATTGAGCTATCTTACTTTCTCCATTCAAGGACAATCAAGAATGATGATTACAGCTAAGACAATGTTCGGGAATATTCCAGTGACAAATAAAGGAAGTTTCAGAATTTACCAATGAAACTTATACTGTTTTAAGTAAAAAGGTAGGAATGATGGAAATACTTAAATGAACAAAATAAACTACAACACAAAAGAAGACTTCACTATCCTATGTTTTTTAGCACACGCATTATAAGCATCCTAAGATTTTCTTCAAAGTCAAAAACATTTTGTGACCTTATTGTCTTCCAGTTAGGAATGACCAGCTTATACCTGAATGGTTTTACAAAAGCAGATTAACAAATTACATTAACAAATCCTTGTAGATTGGGTACCTGAATTCACAAACCAACAAATATTATAGAAAGAATAAACCATGTCTCAAGATTTCCAGTGAGTGTGCTTAAGTAGACAAATGAGACAACTCAATTCCTTTACTTGTAGGTAGACAGAAATTTTTTGGCAAGAAAGAGGAAAGAGAAAACATGTCTCTATGCTTCTATGAGACACAAGTTTCTAATTATCTAAAGAAATTGTCTGCCATGCACATTTCATGTTCAATCACTCACATATAGATTGAATCTTTCACTTAATTTCACTACGTTTTCAATGCATTTTGTTTCAGTTTCAGTAGATTTTCAGTCAGTAAAAATTCAGTATCCTATTTCCACCTGCACTGCAGTAATTGCAAAAATCATTTCATTCCATTGTACATGGTGAGGTGAAACATACTAGAACTCCTTTAACTTCTACTGCTCATGAGCCACTGCATAGCAGTTCTGTCATCAAAATGTCTTCCTCTTTCCTTGGCTAATGGCTAAGTTCCTTAACTTAGCAGCTGAGTACCCACTGACAATAAGCTAGTGGGATCTCTCAAAGATTCTACAATTTTTAGGTTATAGATTATTAGGATTACTTCAGTGAAAAATGGTAATATTTTACTGCAAAGATCTCTCCACCATATAAAGCATCTACCATAATCTGGAAAAGGATGTATCAAACCAATCAAATATAGATCTATCAAAGAGACATACTGGCATATAATATCACAGCTGCTGACAATCTTTTGACAATCTTATTTTTTCTTTAGGCCTTTAGCATTGAGTATAAACTTACAGTGGCATTTCTCTGCCTTGACATAATGGATAAATCAGACTAAAATATAAATATCTTAGGTTTGTTTTTTAAAAAAAATTTGCTCATTTTTTTAGTATTTCATAAATTGCATCGTCAGCTTGCTGCACATGCCAAAGAAAGATGTTTTTGTAGTATCATCTCACGACACACAATATAAATTCTTCACAGTTTCAAGCAAAAAAATTCTCTTTTTTGTAATATGTGTATCTTTCTCCATTTCAGATTTTCTTGCTCTTAGATGAGCTTCAGTAGTACTTTGCTACAGATACAGCAGCCTTACAGGATATGAGAGATTTGCCTTTTTCCAATCAGATACAAAAGAAAGTTGAAAGAAGGCAACAAATATAAAAGCAGTGAAAATGTATACTTTAAAAATATCCGTTTCTTTATTATGATTTCTAAGATATTAATGGAGATTGGATTCTTCTTGATTTATTCTCTCAAGTTATTTTACTTAATATTTTTCTAGAATCCTAGAATACTTCAGCCATTGCAATCTACAATTTCGATCATTTGAGCTGTCCATAACCTACGACAATTACTCTATCATGCTACACAGTAGATCTCCAGACGCTTTTCTGCCTACTGTGAGGACTATTGTAGATACATACAACAATAAATGAAACGATGAACCTGCATGGCTTGATTAAAATCTCGGTTATAGTGGAATAGTAGGAAAAACTTAATTTCCTTGTTTATTTTTTTTTCCAATCAATTATTCTTCAAAATGTTTTAAAGGTAAATTGTTTGTCACGTGGATCATGCTCTTTTATATTTGATGATTAATGGTAATTATTCTTTCAATCTAGGATTTATATTTGGTGCCCATTTATATAAATATATGTGTGTGTGTCTTCATAAATAGAGTTTGTCATTGTGAACAGAATTTCCTGTTGCACAGGAACACTTAAGAGTGAAACACTTTAGCCAAAAGTAGATGCAGACCACTGCAAAGAAAAAAAAAGAAACTTCAAGTGATTTTCTTTGACTAGTATTGTCTCTCCATATTCAGATTCTATGGCCAACTTCTGCTGAATTGCTGTACTTGCAGCTGTAATGTTGTAGGGAGAAAAAAAGCACGTGGATTTGAAAAAAAAAAAAAAAGCACTAAATTGGCACTGGAACTCTTGTTTCACTGGGAGATGAAAAGAATATGACAAGATGGATGTAAGGATGCTCTTTGTTCCTGATAACTAGGCATGTTTCAGATGAGACTGAAATTACAGAGAAGATGAAAAACAGATATGAGTCAGTTAAACTTTAAAAGGTTACCATAGTCGCTAAATTATCTGTTCTGACTGTTAGCACTTCACACAAGGATTGTGCATGACTGTATGTGCCTTTTGCTACATATATACAAAAGCTGGTTCTTGCTTTCATCTCAGGGGCCCTCTAGTAGTAACTAGGGAGTTAGGTGAGGGTGAGGATGGAAAAAAGGGCTCCTTAATCTGTTTGGCAAAATACATCATGGCCACGAGGCTCTAAAGAATCTGAGAGCTCATATTCAGTGAAAAAATGGCATCAGTTTTTACACAAATATCTAGACATACTAGTAAAAAAGTTTACATCATAACATAGCAAGAGCAAGTAACAAGATAGCTATCTTGCTTTACAATTAAAAAATAATAGATCTGTGAAAGTAGTGAGATTCACAGGTATTTTTCATGATGTAAATAGTTAGTTAAATGTAAGCAACCAAACCACAGCTTAAAATAGTTGGTGGTCCTTCAGACTCAGCTAGTATCAAAAAACAGTTTTATTATGATTAGGGATCTCTAGATCTATGGTTGGTTGTGCTTAGATATTCCAGGGGCCAGATAAGCTTTGGATATTCAGATGAACCACTGGCACACAAAACGATAGATTTTCATTGTATTTCCACCGTAGAAGATTTATGGACAAAAAAGTCTAAAAAAGATAGGGTAAATTCAGACAACCGAATGTTCTTAACAGCGCCAGAGTCTTGCTGTGCTACAAAATGATGAAATGTAACACTTAAAGCCTATCATCCTAAGAAAAACACAGCTTTTTGATTTCAGTCAGTCACAGACTGCCAGCCATTGCTTTTAAAATCAGGGAATAAAATTTTAGAAAACAGAAGGGCACAGAAGGGAAAGAAAGGCTAAGGAAGAGATATGAAGTATAGATAAGAAAAAGACAATGTTTGTGTCTCTCATATTCCAGGTAAACTCTCCAGGTGGACTGTAGGTTGTAAGAAAAGCATACATCCTCTCAAAATTTGTGTCTGTGAAGAATAGAGGGGGTAGCTCTAGTCAGGTCTTTTACATCAGAAAACACATATAAATAGTCAACCTGTGAATGTCCCTTGACCCTTAGTGCAAATCAAGCATTAAATGATAAAATTTAGCTAGACGCGGATATACCTCATTTCAGAAATTTAGTTGCATAAAGGTCATGCGACATTACAAAAATAGCACTTGGGAAATTCTGAAACCTCTGAAGCTATGAAAAGATTTTAAGGACCAGGATCTAAACTTTGTATTTAAACATCTAAAATGGTAATCATCAGTGAAAACATTTGCCTCCGTAGTCTTATCTCTGTCTTATTTTAAGATATCTGAAATGTTCAAGATAAATAAATTTTAGCACTCTCCTTTAGGGTGCTGTGATCTTTGAAAATATGTTTACATATTCATTTGAATTGATTTCACCATCTGTTCAGATATGAGTGGCTGCTAAATGATGATCTGCATAATGACACTTACAGTTTCCTTCACATGTTGGAAACTTTCCTTACAAAACCCTTTTTGGCTGCAGCCCTATAAACTAGTAGTCACTCTTTGAGAAGAGTTGAAAAACTTTTTAAAACTGATTTTGTAAGCACTTTTAAAAGCTGTGAAAAATAATGAATACATAGTACAGTTAATCTAGCTTATTTTCAATGCACTTATATAGCAGTGAAAAACGTTAGAAGATATCTTCTTTCACTTGAATTAAGACTTTCAAGATCACACAGTTATGTGAACTATTATAGATAACACAAAAAAGTGTTTATATCTAAATTAAGTTAGTGTAGGAGTACTATTTGCATATTCTATAATTGTTTAACTTCAATAAAATAATGACCTGAGATGTCCTTGAATGGATTTTATCAACCAAGAAACACAGTAAGTTATTGACCCATCGTATTTTAGAACATTAGTCAGGTAGTGACAGCCAATGATTAAGGTATGTTTCTCTGACATTTCATTCAGATATTCTGTGACTGGTGGACCAAAATTTAATTTTGTAATCTTCAGCCTTTTAATATGAAAACATTACTTTCAAGTGATTTAACTAAAGTATGAGATGCAAAAAACATATATTTGGATCGAAGCATCACCAGACAGTTTTAAGTGGTTCAGCTCTGGTTGCCTAGTTCTAATTTTACATTCAGTCACATATAACTAATTTCCATTTCTGAAGTTTTAAAGCAAGCTGAAGCCCTCTGGGCATGCTCTTTCAAACACATCTTTTCTCTCCTTTTGCCTCAACAACGCTTTGCTCTAGATTTACAATCAGATTTTATTACAAGAGCTTTTATTTCCAAATTCTTAACTTGTGAGAAAATATTCTGGTCTTTGTTGATGAGTGGACAGGGCAGGAATACATTTCCTAACAAAAATACTGAGCAAAGAAGTTTCCTCCTATACTAAATTGGCTGTTTTGAGGAGCTTAACAGAGCTTCAAGCGATTGTTGAGAATGCAAGAAAAAATGAAAATGTGCCAGGGAGCAGCAGGAAGATTTAGCCCCATTAGCCTTCGTGAAAGCATTAGTCAATATGGGATCACACTATCTCCATTAAAAGTTTTGCACTTTCTTCAGCTTAGCAACTCATTTACGTCTTTGTTCCACACTGCAGACAGTGTAGGCACTGATTGGGATATATTTTGTATTTTATTCCTGATTTAGTTCATCAGTTACCTATCAACGCATGATGAAAGCCTGATGTGAAGAATATCAAACCTCTCAGGAAATGCTTGTTGTTTTAGTTTAGGTAGGGACTGTCAAAATCTAAGTAAAACTCAAAATTAAAAATATTTATTCTGAATTGATTTCTACATTGGAATCAAGGAACATGTCACTCTTGACAGATTGGGTTTTATAAGTTGATACCATTTTTGCAAGCAGATGTCTCAAACATGGCAAGGCCTTCATTAATTGCCTGTAAGGCAGGAGACATTGCTGTGTCCCTTTGGAAACAACAACCTGCCAGCAGCCAAGAAAATTTTGTCTGGGTAAAGACTATAAAAAATGGTCAATGGGTTATTAAACTGGTCATTGACAGGAGCAAAATCACTTCAGGCTTACAAGGGTGTAAAATAAATAACAGGAAATCTGTCATTTATATTGTGCACCTTTTGGATCTCTAAAGGTCTTTCACAGGAAAAGTCTTGCCAAGTTTATTGTCTGAGTCTGGGCAAACAAGAAATTTAGGAGCCCATTACAGTACAGGGCATAACTGGCAGGGTTTTGGTAGTGGAGAAGGAGTAGGATGGACCCGCGCATGAGTACAATCAGGGGCTGAACTGTGCTGAACACAGCGGCTTCCATCTGGCTCCAGACAGCACAGATACAGTGTGTGGCAGAACTGAAACAATTAGATAAGCTTATAGTGTCTCTGTGAAGGCATTTAAGAAATGACATTAAATGCTGAGGAAACAATCCCAGAGCAGGAGGGACAAACAGGAAGACACACAGAGGAGGGATCAGAGCAGGAAGGACACTGGAAAACAGAGCAAAAAACACCATCAGAGTAGGGGCAAGACAAGTAAGAAGTAAACCAGGGCAGGAAGGACAGCCGAACAGGAAAATCACTGAAGGAAAGCTAACATCCCCAAGCAGGGCAGGAGCAAAACAGCCAGTTGAGCAGGGACAGATTGGAAACTCAGAAGGAGGAACCACGCTTGAGCAGCAGGAATCACAAGGCACTGATCTTCATCAGCTCTCTGAAGGGCCTGAGTACAGCCTGCAGCAAGGGAGTGGGCAGCCAGGAAGAGGGGAAGAGAGGGGCCTAGAGGGACCTGAAGCGATATCCCTAAATGTTTATTTGTTTGTTTTTATTTTTCAGCAGGAGAATCAATAATGTTAATTGGCAGTATATTACATTGATTTAATTTCCTTGGCTCAAAACTAGCTAGGGGAGAATTACTCAGAGAGAAGATTCTGCACTTAAATTTTCTTTGAACAGAGTAGAAACTACTAAGAAGGGCTTTTGCCTTGACTATCAACTTAAATGAATATCACTTGCTAAGGAGGTATACTTGTTAGTTATTTTAAGATCAAGTACCTAAGAGATAATTATTGTAATAATTTGTGAAATATATTCTATGACACTTTGATCAGATTTAATCAAGCTGTTAGAGGGAGAAAGGATTTTTATTAAAAAAAATAATTCTACATTCTCTCTAGTTATTCTCAAATATTGGCCTGAATAAAATCAAAAGAACAAGGACTAAATTTCATTGTGCTTGTATAAACGCTGAAATTGACTTAGAGACCATGACATTTACCATGCTATATGGACATGGTCAAAAAAGTTAAGTAGTTAACTAAAGATATGAGTTTAAAGTAGGTTACTTAAACTTATGTACAACCCATATGAACATGTTCATTCTGAATTTAAATGGCATAATTGATTTGGTGCAATTCACTTCAAAGTACATTAATCTGAGTTAAAACACTGTGGTTCTGAATAAGCATCTCTACGCAGTGGTTTAATGTAATTTAATTAATGCAATCAAAGCACTACCCATAATAACTTTGGAACATCTTCACACATCTTTTGTGAAGAGATAACAATGCATCTTTTTCAGTCTATTTGAGATTAACTATAAAGAAAAGTTGTTCAGTGAAAATACTGTCCAATAATATGAGTGTAAAACTGATCTAGCTAGGGGGTAAATCAAGACTGAAAATATTATTACAGAGTTTGAAATTAGAAATACCTTGTGAGTTTACTTAGCAAAGGTCAACAGTGTAGCTAACAGGCAAATAAACTGTTCCCTCATGTACTTCCAGACAGAGTTAAGGGAAGCTGACAAGGCAAGACTCACGAGATGTACTGCTGATTCGCTAAGCCAAATACATTAGATGGGGACATGTGACTTTTGCCCATTTGTTCAGAGTAATTATTTACATCTAATGAACCAGAACAGCCACCAAACTTAAAATTTAGAGCCCTTGCTGGAATTTAGAAGACCAGATTTGAAGTTCTGTGTGTGGCTTGAGTAGAATGGGAATTTATTCCTGGAAACAGTGAATAGTTAGCTCCTTCCTTGTGAAAACAACAAGGAAACAAACCAACAATCAAGTTTAGTGGTTCTTTGTTGTTGTTGTTGTTTTTTCCTTCCTTCCTTCCTTCCTTCCTTCCTTCCTTCCTTCCTTCCTTCCTTCCTTCCTTCCTTCCTTCCTTCCTT
>JACDJE010000167.1:4332851-4348207 GCA_016647715.1 Pavo muticus | reverse complement strand
TTTTTTTTTTTTTTTTTTTTTTTTTTTTTTTTTTTTTTTTTAATGAGAACTAGATATCCTTGATAAGGAACAGCTTCTGCAAAGCGGTTGCAAGAAGAATGTAAGAAAACATTACTCAGGTCAGACCTGAATAAGTCACTGGCAGACCATGATTCACACACATAGGGAAATATCTATTGTAAACAATTTCTTGCCATTTTCCTCCACATCAGTTGGATCAGGATTTCTCTATCAGAACTTACACGTATGTGACAGTTTATGAGAAGCATGTATGTGAAAAAGAATGCAAATGGAAAATATACTATGAGAAAAAAGTCTTGTAAGATATTTTCATTGTTCTCAAAAGATAATGAAAGACTTTGAAAGCTTAATAAGCTTAATAAGTACTGAAGAAAATGAGCCAGAGTTTAGTACCTGTTGTGCTTATATGTATTTATATATTTTCTGAAAACGACATCGGGTCAGTAACTCATGCATGTTATTTATCAGTCAGTGAGAGAGGACTGATAACACAGTCAGTTCAAAAATATGCCAGGCACATAGAGGAATTTTTTTGAAGTTTGCTTCAGATGTCTCTCATAGACTGTGAATGCAAAGGCAATGCAATTTCAGCACTGTTACAACAAGCAACAGTCATTCCTTAAGAAAAATGGTCATTTTTTTCCAAAGTAAGGTGTTGCTACATATTTTAAAATACAGCTAATGTCTATAGAACAAGTCTGAGAATGCAACTGCAATTCCTCTTATTCAGTCACCTGGCAAATTTATCATCCTCAATTTTTCATGAATTCCATTACATTCTGAACATCTGCTGTCTCTGCCGGCTATATCTTGGGGATCCAGAACCACACAAATAATTCTGAGCTTTTATTATATAGTTCTTATTAGTTGGATTTCAAATTTTGAGTATAAAACTAAAGAAAAAAGGAATATTATGAAACAAAACCTTTTAAGAAGTATATCAAAGATCTATAACATAAAAGCAGTCTAGGAAGTGTTTGTTTATGATATAAGAGAATTTTATTATTGTTCTACATATGGTTGTAAAAAATTAAAGGAAATAAAAAATATCAGCTCCCACAGGTACTCATGGGAGCTAGTTATTCTTACAACTCATGGCTATTAGCTCTGTTATTTTAATTACTGGATGCTTATATGAGCTTAGAGGTATTGAACAAATAGTAGGTTTCAGCAATTGTGAGAGAAAAAGAGAATTAAGAGAGTTAGAGATAAAGGAATTGGACAAACACTGTATGGTTTGGATAGTCTAGAGTAAGCACATTTCTTGCCTAATATTTTTAATTTTAAGAAAACTACTTGATTTATTCATAGAATCTTATGTCAAACTGATTCTGTAAACAACGTTAACAAAAAGCAGCATTTGCTCATACTATATACTTATCAGTTACGTATGTCTCACCATGATGATGATAAGCAAAGAGGCAATAAACAAATAGAAAGAACTGGAAAAAATAGTATTTGTGGGAAAGCAAACAAAAAACAGAAGAGGAGAGAGGGAGCCCTAACAATAGCGAGGAGCATGGGAACAAAGAAAATGGTAAAATAAAGAAGGAAAAGTACATACAGATTATGGCAAGTGAGCAGTGAAAGCCAATATATGAAGGTTAGTCTCCAGATGAATGTGTTAATAATGGATTTTCTACATTCTTTCCACAATCAATAATACTTAAAATATTTTATTTATACCAATAAAAATTAGCATAAATCATGTGTTCTTAAAAGTAGCATTATCTCCTCTTCTTAAAAACCTGATATGGACAACAATGGCAAACACCCAAAACAAGAGCTATATAAACTACAGAGGGAGTCATTCCTTTATAATGCCAATAACCTTATCCAAGCATAGTGTATAAATCTTTATTTTTGGTGGGGGGAAGAAAAGGAAATAAAATTCAAAATAACTTCACAGGACAGTGGAAAATCAGAAAACAAATCATTACAATGAAGAAATTGATCCTTGAATAGAAAAATGTTTATATGCAGATTTGTATTTTTATATGCATTTTTATATGCAGAATGTATTCAATTACTTACTAACTTTAGAAGACATGACAACTTTGCAAAAGCAGGAATATGCGTTTGGTAAAAATGCATGTTAAGTATATATGGAAGGAAGTGTACCTCATGCGTTCATTTTTTTCTGTTAAAAACCATGAACACTTCATTCTGTCTAAGCTAGTCAGAGAAAGAAAATTGTTTTGTTTAGTAGAAGCAGAAGGAGCTAAGGTGCACATCATTATTCTTAATTTACACTTGTGATTCCTTAATAAAATCCAGGCTGGAATTTAGAAACAGAATCAGAAGCATTGAAGCCAGACTGAGTCATCAGCTTTATGGGAAAAGTGTAAATGCTTGGAAGATGGCCAGAGGACAGACAATGCAAAACGAGCATTTTGTTTTCACTTGTTAAATAAAGAATTCCCTTACCAGAATTTTGTTGAAGAAATAATGGCAACGTTTACTCATATTTGCTGGTTAGAAGAAAGCTATACCATAGCTGCAGTTGAGTGCTGCTTTCATGTTAGGTCTTTTCAAAATATATTTAATTTGCTTTTGCCTTCATCTTATGGACAAAGTTGCTGTCATGGTTTTATGATTTTTGGTTATCAGATTTCCACATCATAACATCATGTAGTGCACTGGGAGTTAAAGTGTTCTGGGTACCTGTCCCCGAAGAGAAGAACTACATTCCCCAGAAGACTGTTCGCTGTGCTGTTATCATTTCTGCTCATGGAGAACAGATATAAGGCCTTGGTAGGGCATCTGATCGGCTCTTCTTCGTCAGTCTCTCCCCCTGCTGCTCGACCAGACTGCGCATCTCACCTCAGCATTATGGTGAGGCCTATCCAGCTTTTGGACAATCTCTCTCTCTCATTATATTTGATTTCTTAGCTTCAATTCTAATTATATTGTATTATATTGTGTTATCTTGCATTCCGATACTATATTTAGTAAATTAGTTTGTTTCTCCTCAGATCTTTACTATTGTTTGTAATTATTTTGCGGTCCCCTGTTTCCCTTTTTTGGAGGCGCGGATTTTGCGAAATCCCTCCACCCCGCTAGTCACGGAACCAGGCCGAACCAGCCTGTAAACCGTTGACAGTTGCAAGGTATTTTATTTAGACTTGTGTAATTCTCTTTATTAGTATTATAGAAATATAAAAAATGCATCTGAACAAACATTGAACTCATCTGTTGGTACACAGAACAGACTGAGTCACGTCTTCTTATTTTTTAAAATACTTTTACAGGAATTACAGTGGATTTCTCAGCACTGTGCTGTCATGGTTTTGTGATTTTTGGTTTTCAGTATTCCACATCATAACATCATGTAGTGCACTGGGAGTTAAAGTGTTAATACTCTACTTCCGAGGTACCTGTCCCTGTATGTCATGGAGCTCATGGGATCTCCCCCCAGGGGGGTCACTTCCTTCAGCTGGCGTATGCAGGCGTGTTGGTTTTCAGGTGCTCTGAAAACTCTCTCTCTCTCTCTCTCTTATTTTATTTGATTTATTAGTCTCAGTTTCAATTAGATTGTATTATATCATAGTTAGTAACATAAGTTTTCCTTCTTGGATCGTCGTCGCTGCTTTTTTTTCCTTTCCCTTTCCCTTCTCATTTTCAGGGGGTCAGGGAGTGGGCCCAAGGGCCTACTGCTCCTGTCACAGGCATAGATTGGTCTGGATAACCCCGTGACAGTTTTTGGTGGAGAATGCTGGCAAAAGCTGCTTTTTAGCTTTTTAGAACAAATTTCTCTTTCTGCTTTTGGATAGCTTCATTATCTTGCTTTCTTGAGAAAGTTTATCTCTTTCACAGGCGCTCTGAAAACTCTCTCTCTCTCTCCCATTTTATTTGATTTATTAGTCTCAATTTCAATTAGATTGTATTATATCACAGTAAAATAAGTTTTCCTCCTTGGATCGTTGCCGCTGTTTTTTTCCTTTCCCTTTCCTTTCCCATTTTCAGGGGGTCATGGAGGGGGCTCAAGGGCCTCAAAGACACACTGTTCAGAGATAACAAGTCTGTTGGAATAATTGGAAACTAGAGCTGCCATTTAAATGGAAGATAGTTTGTAATCTGTTAGCATATACATTATGGACCATTCTGTCTAACCCTTGCCAAGCTCTCCCCCATCCCCTTTTGCTTTCCCTGTTCCTCTTCCTTGTCTTTTTTTCCTATATTTGAATAGAAGTAATAATAAAATTTGATTGAGAAGGAGATAGCAGCCCACACTTCATGCTGTAAATTAGAAAAGTCCACTAAAGATGTTGAAAGTTGGCTCTTTTCTGTATTCCTGAAAAACGACTTGATCATGTGGCAGTAGCATATAACTGTCAATTTCTGTTGTCATTTTCCAAAAAGACAGCTAAAGTTTCATTGGACTCAAAAGAGTCAGAGAAAGACCTTCAAAGTATGGCCCTGCTTCACTGCCGCTGATGCGCTCACTTCGGAGGAAGGAAGCCTGGTTTCCAATTCCTGCTCAAATTACTTGGTATTTTTATTCCACAGTTATTTATTTAGCTGTTTTCATGCTCATGGATTTAAATCCGATATCTTTCTTCTCTTCAAGAAATTCACCTGAGAGTGTAACATTTTAAGCACCATCAGGATTAGGTTGTGGGCAAGGGAGGAGGTTAAGGATCTATGTTTTGGATTTGGGATCTCTAAAATTCCATTTAACTCTTGCACCAGGCACGAACAGTCTTTTATGTATTAATGTTTTAGGCTTTTAGATCTCAAGTCATAGAACAGGGATACAAAGCCCAGTACCTAAAAACATTGCTAAAAGGAATAATTCATTGATATGTCTGTTCTGCTCAAAAACTCATGACCGAAAGCTATAGAAGTGCAAATGTAGCTATTTTGCAGAAAAACTGTGGACAGGACTTATCTCAAGCAAATTTGTCAGGTTTGACCAATTCATCCTACCTTCTGCTATGACTTTCTACTTAATTGCTAACTGAAAAAATAACCTACGTTTTCCTCTTCTTTTTTTTTTTTTTTTTTTATTTATTAATGATTATGTGGGCACTCTTTCATTTCTCAAAGATGACAGTGACCTTTTATTTTCTTTAACAAAATAAATACCCTTGAAATTGTTCCTTTTTCCATCAAGACAACATTCTTTCTCAGGATGAAAAACAGTTAAACTTAGCCATTCCTTTGCATCTGTATTTAGGAAAACAAAAGTAAATGCTCCTGAGGTCTCCTAAATTTTAACACTCGAGTGAAAATGACACATTCTGCTACAATGGAGTTATTTGTCCATTAAAACTGAGTTTATACATGTCAATGGTTTACGGGCTGGTTTGGCCCAGTGACTAGCAGGGCGGAGGGATTTCACAAATCCACGACTTCAGAAAAGGGAAAGAGGGGATCCCAAAATAATTAAAAACAGCAGCAACGATCTAAGGAGAAACAAACTAATTTACTAAATATGGTATCGGAATGCAAGATAACACACTATAATACAATATAATTAGAATTGAAGCTAATAAATCAAATATAATGAGAGAAAAAATGCCTGAGAACTGAAGGCCTCACCATACTGCTGAGGTGAGATGCGCAGTTGGGTCGAGCAGCAGGGAGGAGAGCCAAAGGAAAAGAGGGACGTCAGATGACCTACCAAGGCCTTATATCTGTTCCCCCTGAGCAGAAATGATAACAGCACAGCGAACAGTCTTGGAATGTAGTTCTTCTTCTCTTCTGGGACAGGTGCCCGGAACTGGAGCATTAACACTTTAATGCCCCATGCATTACATGATGTTATGATGTGGAATACCAGTAACCAAAAATCATAAAACCATGACAATACACTACCTCTACCCAGGTAATACAGGCACAGAACATCTAGGTTATTAGGAAAGTTTGTTATAAAGTCCAATCAGAAATATATTAAATATATATATGTTTGTATATATTCAATGACAGTAATGTGTCTCAAAAATAATGGAACTATAGCATTTGTCTTGCAGAGGTGTGGAAGGGAACTCTTGAGTCAAGGAGTTGTTAAATGCCTAAGAAAACTGTAAAATTAAATGCTAAAAAGAATTTTTGAAGTTGCCCCGGGGCTTAAGGGACAAATGAAAATTTAGATACATTTTGTACAATTTTGTATAGATGATCCTAGAGGGAAGCAGAGCATAAGCAATTTTTAACATCAATAACATATTCTATCAGTAGATTAAGTTAAATTTCATGCTATTCTTGTTGCAAAAAATTTACATTTAAATAAGCAATGAAATTAGCACAGTCAATTGCAGAGCTTTACAATTAGCTCCTCTTAATACATATAATCCATAAGAAGCCACTTTTTCTTTATTGTCATACACCCCTTTGCATCTATCTTTCTCAGACCATGATATTTAAAATGATTAAAATATTTTAAAGTTTAAAAGAGTCTATCTATAAGGCACTCTTACTTATTATATGTAATTGTACCTCTGGATTCCTTAATACACATTCTATAATATATCTTATTGTGTTTGAGAGAATTAATAGTGGAAGAGGCTTCAAGGTGCTACCAGTTGCAGAACTGTTCTTTTAACAGTATGGATCTCTGAACAGATAAACTTTATTTATTTATTTATTTTAATATAGATCTATTTTTACATTAACTTACTGTGAAATATTGCCAACAGACAAAACGTTGGATATATATTTTATGACAAGGAATGCTAAGATATATTTTAAAAAGTGCATAGTACAAACACATATGAAGAAATGTCAGATTTCAGGGAATTATGTTGACATTATGTAATGAAGAATTCTAAGACAGCAACCAGACTGATAGCTGAAATTATTCAGCAGGGAGCAAAGACAAAGCTAACAAACAGTTCCTCATAAGAGCCTGGAAAATGAAAATAATTTTCTCAATAATCTACTCCACCTTCAATTTCCTAAGAGCAACAGATTTTGTTTTAACAAAAGAAAAAGGAGTTATTTATATTCAAAATTCAAAACACAAAAGCCTTTTCATAAGAATTCCTTAAACATCAATATTTTATTTGTGAATTTAATTTACTGGAAGAATAACTCATATCAAACAGCGTAATAAAAAATTACCGTTTGAGCTTGACAGAAAATGCTGTGCAAATGAAAACGGAAGCTAAAGGATAAGCATAGGATTGGATACTTAAAATGCTGGATAGTTTTTATTGAATCACGAATTTAGTATGTCTTATAAAAAATCAAATATTTCTAATACTTCCCATGTTATTGTACAAATTCTGTATTTAATAACATCTGAGTCTACATGTTAGAATTCAGTGGTGCAAACTGCATGCAGTTTGTAGATATTTGCATATTGATTTTATTTTACTTTATTTTCACTATTTGCTTTTAACTATTTTAATTTAAGTAAATTTGTTTGAATTTCACTGTTCTTATTTGAGGAGAAATTTACAGTTTCTATTCTTATATGTAATATGGAAACTCTTGTCCAGACTGCCTTAATGAATACACTTTCATGAATGGAAGAAGTAGAATTTAATAATGATGCAGAATATAACATAGAAAAGGCCACTAAAAGAATTTATATAGTTGTAAGTTATATGTTATATAGCCCCCCTAAACTTACCTGAACTCCTGAATAATCAGTCATAAAAGACAAACACTTTCAAAAACAAATCTTTCTTACAGTCTGAATGTTGGGATGAGTTACAGGAATTAATGCTTGCCTTTAGACGACACTCAACCTTTATATACATACTTTACACATGAAAGACCCATGATGAAAATAATATTTGAGATAAATTTGCAATGGTACACTTAATCCTTCCAGCACAGAATCATAGAATCATTTGAGTTGGAAGAGCATATTAAAGGTCACCTAGTCCAACTCCTGTGCAGTTAACAGGGACACCTACAGCTACATCAGGTTGCTCAGAGCCCCATCCAACCTGACCTTGAATGCCTCCAGGGATGGGGCATCCACCACCTCTCTGGGCAACCTGTTCTACTGCCTCACCACCCTTACAGTATTTTTTTTTTTCCTTATAGCTAATCTAAATCTACTCTCTTTTAGTTTGAAACCATTTCTCCTTGTCCTATCACAGCAGACCCTGCTAAAGTGTCTGCCCACTTCTTTCTTACAGCCCCCCTTAAGATACTGAAAGGCTGCTATCAGGTCTCCTCTGAGTCTTCTCCAGGCTGAACAGCCCCAGATCTCTCAGCCTGTCCTCACAGGAGAGGTGTTCCACCCCTTGGATCATGTTTGTGGCCCTCCTCTGGATGCATTCCTACATGTCCATGTCTCTCCTGTACTGAGGACTCCACATCTGGACGCAGTACTCCAGGTGAGAACTCACCAGCACAGAGTAGAGGGGCAGCATCACTTCCCACGTCCTGCTAACCAGCATATTTATGATTATAGAGGCCTGAAATTCTTGTTTAAAATGTCACCACACAAGTAAGAAGAAACGTACAGGTTAATTTTGAAAGGATGTATTTACTCTGGAATGAAGTCAGCTTTCTGTGTCCTGCCCTTAAACAGAACTGTGCAAAAATAAAAATTACTTCTAAAATCAAGCTTGGGCCAAATGTGGTCTGCTGGGCCAAACGTGTCCTGCACATAGCATGCATTAAAATCAAGAAGAGTTGTACAAATGCATCTAGGAGAATTTGTTACTAAATGGATTCATAAGGTACTGTAAACTCTCCTTTTCAAAGCCAGAAGTCATATGACTCACAAGAACTTTCTGAACAGAACAAATTATTTAATTACACTTAGTCCAGAACTTCATTGAAGATGGGGTTAGGAAAGGAAAAGACATATGGGAAGTTTACCAAAGGAGTTAATAACGACCTTGAAAATTTGACCTGTTTGTGCATTGGGAAGATATATATATAAATTAACAACACTCAGAATTGGCTTCCAAGGGTCTGCCTATACTTACAATATTTAACTTATTTAGTGTTAGGTTGTAGTAAAGTCTGACTCTTAACTGCTGATGCTGAACATGATTTCCAGTGAGATACAGTGTGCACCATCTGTCAATCAACATAATGTCTTTAAACTTGTGATCACAGCATGATAAATGAATACAGACTGGTCTGCGAGACAAACTTGTTCACAAGATGTGCATAGCCACAGCATCCCACTCTTTCTAATCTAATCATTGATCTGACAAACGTGGAACAAAAAACATATTAGCCTCTGATATGGTGATTAAACTGTGTCAACATACTGAATTTTGTAATGAAGAGCTGCAAAACTCTTTTGCTGCAGCTCTGCTTATAAAATAGCTTCCTATGGTGATGATGGTCATTGGACTGACTTGGAAATGGCCTTTCCATGTAACTTTGTGCTCAAAAAAATATCAGAGCTAAAGAGAATTTATTTACCAACCCATTCTGAACTATGACAATGCGACAAAAATGCAACATATAGGGCTTTCCTTTAGAACTTCATACAGGTTATGTCCGTGTATGTACATGTGTCCACTTATGCCCATGGAAGGCATACACTTCACTGTGCACTTTATGTTTAGATAGGTCAGTACATATGGATTTTACCAAGTCTATAGACTTTATAACAGCCTGCTAATACGAAATCTCAGGGCTTGTCTGACTGTTTCTTGGCATAAGCTACTGTCATGGTTTTATGGTTTTTGTTATCGGTATTATTCCACATAATAACATCATGTAGTGCACTGGGAGTTAAAGAGTTAATGCTCCAGTTCCATGGACTGCTGATATTTCCAGGTACCTGGTTCTCAGAAGAGAAGAACTACATACCCCAGGGGACTTCGCATTTCGGTTCAGAGGGAAAGATAAAACTGTTCGCAGACCATGAGAGGTGCTCTCTTTTTCCTTCCGCTGATCTCAGCAGCATGTGCTCCCTAGATCGTTTCGCATTCAGCATTAGAGTAAGGCCTTTGGTTTTTTTGGATGCTCTTTCTGTCATTTTATTTGATTTATTAGCTTCCATTCTGATTATATTGTATTATATTGTTATCTTGCACTCCTATGTCTTATTTAGTAAATACGTGTTATTTAGTAAATTAGTTTTCCCCCTCAGATCATTGCTGCTGTTTTGTTTTAGGCTCATCTCCCTACCTTCTTCTGGGGCATGGCTACATGGGTCCCCTCACCCCATTAGTCACAGAACCGAGCTGAACCAGCCCATAAACTGTTGACAGCTACTTTTACCTTGTTTTACCTGTGATAAGAATGATTTATTGCTCAAATGACTATTGCCTACGTTCTGGGAATCATAGAATCAATCATGGAATCATAGCATATTTTTAATTGGAAAGGATCTTAAAGATCATCCAGTTCCACACCCATGCCACAGGCAAGAGACAGCCTCCACTAGGTCAGGTTGTCTAAAGCCCCAAGTACCTGGAATACAACCTGGAATACAATACATGGAGGTGGTCTCAGAAACATAGTCATTCTCCAGCACACAATACTCTTTCAAAACAATAATTGGGGTTGGATAAAGCTAAAATGAAACTTTCTGACTTCAGCTGGAAACCATTGAAAAGATGGCAGACTGTGACAAAAACAGTACAGCAAAAACAGGGTGGTGTCTCACTTTTTTCATGACTTCTCACTGCTGCATAGCATTTTTTTTTTGTTGTAAGTCTTTCTTAAACCTGCTTTCCCAGAGTGGCTACTGGGTCCAGCTATACCCTGTGGTGGGGCCACTGTAGTCGGCTGGAACTGTGTTTGGCATGAGACAGCCTCAGCCTCACCTCACAGAGGAGAGTTGTAGCCCCCAGTTACCAAAATCTGGCTACTTAAACCCAATATGCACAATTATTAGTAATGAAACTTCTCTATGTTAATAGATCATTTAAGGATCATTGTATTCAGAGTTCAAATTAATTTTGATTAGGCTGCTTTTAAGCCAATATTAGATGGAATCCACAAGTTAAATTACTGTTAAATTACAAGTCAAGTTACTGATAATACCTTAAAAATGAGTATCATATTCAGGCATTGACTACCAACTCTCTTCTAAGGATGTGATGCCTCAACACGAAATGTACTTTCGTATAGGCAAGTGTCCACAAGCAGTTTGTGAGCTCATCATTCTGTCTAAGTCAGTAACAGTGTGATTCCAGATAAGGCTGTTGACACTTACAAAACTGTATGATACCATCTTTTCAAGGAGTTTTGCTCTTACTTTTGAACCATCTAATTAAATGCCAGCTGAAAGACTAGAGTTTTTCCCAAATCTCCATTCTCACCGTTTTTCCCCCACGAATTTCAGTAGTGTGCTTTAATGTGTGATACCTGTGCTTTATCTGTCAGAAGTGCTTAATATAGCAGTTAGTTTTTATATGTGGGTAACACAAGATGAGGACTATCAAAAACTGTTTTCATACAATATTTCAAGGGTATATGATTTATATTAGAAGTAGCGTATTCATTTGAAAATAGCTCAGTCTTTTTTGATTGTCCCTGAACTTTTGCACTGTGTCAAGAGACAGTTGTACTTATGAACTCTCAGTGATGTTCTGGACTTGCAATGTGAAAGAGTTTCTCTTCACAGAATGACCCTCAGAACATCCTTCCCTCTACACCTGAGAAAGTGGCAGTGAATAGTGCTGCTCTGGATTTGGGATAAAAATACTGTTGATAACAGTATTTTAGTTGTTGATGCTGAGCAGTGCTTACACAAATCCAGGGATTTTTCTGTTCCTTGTGTTGCCCTGCCAGCAACAAGCTCAATATGCACGAGGAGCTGGGAGAACAAACAGTCAGGACAGCTGACCCAAACTGCCCAAAGGGATATTCCACAGCGCATGACATCTCCCAGTAATAATGCTGGGGGAAGTTGGCTGGGAGAGCTACTGTTGCTCAGGAACTGGCTGGGTATCAGTTGGCTGGCAGTGAGCAATTGCATTTTGCATGACTTTTTTTTTTTTTTCCTTATTAAACTTATCTCAACCTCCATCTCAATCAATTAATTCTTGCACTTTTACCTTTTTTTGATCTTCTCCCCTATCCCACTGTGAAGGGTGTAGGCAAACAGCTGTGTAATGCTTAGCTGCCTGATGGGCTAAACCACAGTAGGAAAGGACAGAAACTGAACTAAACCTTTGCTCCTATAACCCTTTTTCAGAACTAGTAACTTTTTTCCCTTCTCTGTGTGTGTGTGCATAGAAAATATGTGAAAATAATAATGTAGACAGTTATGACTACTAGAACGTAAAGTCTAAATCTCAAGAACTGGGATCTGACGTTTAACATGTGCTCAGTCACTAACAGATTGATTTAGGTGTTCTTGTACACATTAATGTTCAGCATCCTCCTAAAAGGTTAAACAGTTCTGGTTTTGTACAGAGCTGATCTTTCTTTATCGGATCAATTTCACACCGCTAAGGACACAAAACCCCCAACATTTTCAATAAAATAACTGTGAAAAGCAAGGTATCGGTCCTTTGCAGAATTCAAAGTTATTAAATAAGGGCAAGGAGTTTAATCTATCTTTAAAATTACAAAACCAATACACCACAACCTTGTGAATTAACACTTAAAAGTCTTACCAGAAAGATGTAATGTTAATGTATTGTGGTTAATGGATTAGCTCTAGGAATTCCAGCAGAGTGGAGACAATATGCAATAAAAGACACAAGAGCCCCAGAGTTAATGCTGCTCTGCCAGCACTTTCTTTGCCACTTTCATAGACTGGAATGCAAAATTTGATTAGGGTCTTCAAATGATAAACTAGAAGAAACAATGCAGACTGGTGCTAAGTATTATGTGAAAGTCTGAATTCCAAATTCTCCTTACAGTTTGGGCATCTAAGTCAGTGATTCAAAAAGGACGTCCAAGCTATTTTATAGCAAAAGTCAATGATTCTTTCTTCACAGTAGATGAAGAAAGCATTCATTTCAGAGAACTGATCTGTGCCTAGTGTTTCCTTTCAACTCGTGCAGATAGAAGGATACTAATAACTGGTGCAACCACCTGCCCTGTGTTGAAAAATACTCATGGCCACGGTTGTATAGAGAATGGAGGGTTCAAATCCCTCCTTCCCACCTCCAAGGGCTGGAGAACTACATGTGTGGTTATCCTTTTGCCTGAGACTCTGAAACTGTACACAGGAGGGATCTGATCTCTGCTTCTTGAACTATTTAAGTATTTTCTCTTGCATTTGTAGATTCAACACAGAGGACAGCTGCACAATTTCTACATGAGTTTCCATGAGACCCCCCCTACCTTAGACTGCAGAGGAAACCAATTTCTTACTTCCCCATGAAAGCCTCCATCATTATTCTATATAAAAAAAAAAATATATATGCTGGAGCCTCATCTCTTGGCCTTATTTTTTTCAAAAGAGGCAAGAGCAAATGCACAGATGAGAGTACAGATCTGACCACTTCAGGAGGCCCTGCACATCTTCTGCTGCAGATTCGTAGTTCATAAAGCACACACTGCATTCCTGAGGGAACTTAGAAACTGCTTCCACGACTCAGCAAATGCTGCAAGAATTGTTTGGATCACAGCTGAAACTGAAGAGCTGGGTGCACCCGCCCCTCTGTGCCATCGGAATCTCATTCTTTGGAACTAGGCCTACAATTTGAGGGACATAACTCTATAATATGCTTTCCTTTTATTACAACTGTATCCCAATACCTGGAGGATGACTCCCTCAAAGACACAGAAAAAAAAGTGAGACCTGTAGAATTCTGTTTTGGTCAGTCATCCACAGGATGCTTTAAACTAAACACCAGGGAGGAGAATTGATCAGATATTGATCAATACAGCTGCAAATGCTCCACCTGTGCCTTCAGTTATTTGAAGTTTTCTATGAACGTGAATGGAGCTCAATCAGCACAGAAGGTAGACTGTAGATCAGTCAGATTGGATGCACTTGAATTGAGGAAATTTTGGAGAAAGTTAAAGCTTGCTAAACAGTCTATAGCAGAGACAACAGTTTTTCTAATTCATTCAGTGACAGAGGATGTAGCCAGCTCTCAGTAGACCAGCATCAATACTTTCTCTAGGTTTTTTTTTTTTTCATACTTAATGATATGTAACTAGTAAAGAATGTAGCTCAATATAGTTGGAAGTCAATTACTACTGAATACTACTATAGCTATTCTGAAAACTATGTTGGCTGAAGTTCTTGGTCTTTCTTATGTCTACAAATTTAAATTGAGTATTTATTCTGCATGTAACAAATACACAGAGAAAAAGAGATCGCCAATATATCTTTCATGTATACTCAAGAATCTTCCTGAATAAGTATTTTTTTTAAATCAATTTCCTCTATTTAAGCAATGATATTAAACACTTACTTAGGATCATGGAATAATTGCAGGAAATAACACTGAAAATGAAGATGTATAATTATCTCTATTTAGTGAGAAGAAGAGAGAGAATTCCTGCTTGGTTGACCTCATATGGGCTTTTGCTGTTAATTTCAGTGATGAGATGTTACAAGACACAGGGAGTCAAGATCAAGAGTTCCAATTTTCCTATATCTCACCTTTGTCATTAAAGTTTAGCCTTTCTGTTAAAATGCGTATCCTGTAGACACATGTATGAAGATTGTTTTTGTGCATGTATTGTAAAATTATGCATCTTTGGTGAAGAAATAAATATGTTATTAATTTCAATTTTGAATCACAGTGTCAGAATCTGTTTTTCTCTCTGATATTTGAAAAAAATGATTTTTGTCTCAGACTACCTTTGTTTTGGAATAGTAGAACTGTTTATCTACTGACGCAACATACTGAGAGTTCATGTATCAAGACTGTCAAGATTGTTTTGTGTTTTGGTTCATGTTTTTAGAGGTTACTGATACAAATAAAGTAATTTTACTACAATTTTGTGACAGAAAGTCAGCACATCACAGAGGTAAAATAGTAAGAAAATATCCTAATAACCACAGTAAGGCAAAGAATCATATCCTGTATAATTTTTGAGCACCATGTGTCATTAATTTTTTGGCACAACTCTGTAAATTTTCCATTATAGAAACAACCAAACCAGCTATCTGTGAAATCCTTTATGTTTGCCAATAAGTGTTTTTCTTTTCGAGCTGTCAGCAGTATTCACTGTACATAAGGCAACTTACTGTGAGAAGTGAAAGAATAAGCAAAATCAATAGCACAACTTTTTTAGTACTGAAATGCAGATGGAGCAAATAATCTACTGAAGCCAAGAGCACAAGTTAATTGAATCACAGAAAGTCCCTGTTATGTGTTTTTCTGGGAACTCAGTATAGTATAATAGTGCTCTATTTCTTTTTTTTAAGTATCAGATATATTGCTGTTCCTCTTGTTGAACATGGAAGTCGTCAAATTAGTAACATATAAGAACAAGTAAATAAAACTCATTTCAACTTCTTCCCCCAGATCCCTCTCCCCCCC